>VDFB02335083.1:0-16686 GCA_007258455.2 Sequoia sempervirens | reverse complement strand
AAAAGTAAAGGAAAAGCTTTTTGGGTCCACATGGAAGAGACATGAATGCCTCGACACCTTGTGTCATCCCCAAAATGAAAACACAAGACAAGGAAAAGATAAAGGAAAAGAAAAGTAAAGGAAAAGCTTTTTGGGTCAACATGGAAGAGACATGAATGCCTCAACGCCTTGCGTCATCCCCAAAAGGAAAACACAAGACAAGGAAAAGATAAAGGAAAAGAGAAGTAAAGGAAAAGCTTTTTGGGTCAACATGGAAGAGACATGAATGCCTCAACGCCTTACGTCATCCCCAAAAGGAAAAAATAAGAAATGAAAAAGAGAAAAGGAGAAAAGATAAAAGATTTACGACATAGAGAAGAATGAAGGTACAAATAGAGGAATGTCACAAAGAGAGAGAGAGAGAGAGAGAGAACATCAAACAGAATAGCACGGGGGATCACATTACGCACATGCAATCACACAAAAGAAAAAGAAGAGACTAGTAAGGCATATGCGAGTCAACCTAAAGCAGGTTGTCTGCATCCCAATCATGTTCATTGTATATCGAAGGCAAAAAACTAGGCAAAGGGAGAATAACAAGTGCCAAACTAGGATCAATACCCAGTTCAACACTCTTCTTAGGAGAATTGTTGTTTAAGCTCATGGAAGAGGAAAATAATGTATTTAATTCATTATGCACCTCTTCATCAATTTTAGCAATCTCGTCATCGTCATCTAAGTTAATCACAATAGGAGGTTGAATGATAATGTCTAAAAAAAGCTTAAACTCTTGTTGTGGTTGTTGTATTGGATTTTCTTGTTTCAGGGCATGAGTAGAGTCATCATGATTTCTTCAGTCAAGTTTGGGTTTTGATTTTCTTTGTTTAATTCTTCATGTAACCTACGAGCAAGGGCATGACGTCTACGCCTACGCTCTCTAGCACCTCTATTTCTTTTAGTTATGTTTTTAGGTTGCATTTGTGTAGGACTGGGTTGATCAATCATAGGTTTCTTTTCTTCCCTAAGGGGAGGAATAGAAGGAACCATGGGAGGTTTTTCAACCACTTTCTATTTGACTTTATATACTTGTTTTACTCTAGGAGGTGTGACGGGGTTGTTTTTAGTGTCTCTTGGTCTTTTGTAGGAGGTCGGTGAGGGTTCTATCTTAGGTCGGTCTTGGTTTCTTGGGATTTATTTAGCTTCAAGCATGGTTTCATCTAGGATGGTAGGCTCAATGGTGGGTGGAGTCATGTTTCAGAGGGATAATTTTGCAATTTTCTTTGCCTTGAAATTTTGATAGGACAAGAAAAATAATTCTTCTCATGGTTTTATAGGTTCTATAGGCTCAAGCCAAAAGAAATCTAAGGAAAAGTTGCCCTTAGAGGACAATGGATTAAAGCCAGTATGATGGACAGTGAAAACTTCATTGTCAAAGGGAAACTTTAAGCATTTATGCACAACTGAAGGGACAACTTTCATGGAGTGAAGCCATGGATAGCCTAGCTTCACACGAAATTGGTTTGACTGTGAGATGATGGAGAATGAGACATCTAATGTTTTTGGTCCTATTTGTAAAGGAAGAGTGATCTATCCCATCATAGGGCAAGAAAAACCACTGTGTGTCTTGATCCATGCTTTCAGTTTATCGTATATTTCTTGATAGAGCTCATGCAAAAGTAAGAGTTCCTCGGTGATCACATTCTCTCCATATGTGGGATCTATTAGTTTCCCATTAGTGGGCTTGTCATAGATACAACTGACTATTTAAAGAGGAACATCAGGTGCATGTTTAAGTATATCTTTAGAGGTGAAAGCAATGCCAAGTGGATTTTTAGTTTGTCCCTTACGAGGAATGACGTCTATCACTCCTACCAGGTCATCCATAGGATCATTGTCTATAGAATCATGTTGAATAGAATCATTGTTATCATCATTCGTATCAACATTTATCACATCATTCTTTGGAGTTTCACTCGCTATGACAAATGAAATATTGTGTTTTGGTATATGGGGTTGGTAAAAATTTACAGGTTTTGGTTAGGAGGGGCAACGAACTTATTCCTTGACCTCCAATGGAAAGACAACCAGAATCAATGAGGTCTTGCACAAGATGTTTTAGACACTTATAATGTTATGTGTCATGTCCATTTTGTCAGTGATAATGGCAATAAGCATTTGATCTAAAGCTCGGGGGTAAAGGCTTATTAGGATCGGGTGTCTTAACGGGAGGCATGGTAATCGTTTGTTGTTCTAAAAGTTGAGACATTGTGTTATGAAGGGTATCGGGTAAGGGAGTGAATTGTCTTTTTGGGTCCCCATAGCTAAAGGGTATCGTGGCTTTAATAGTAGCTACTTGGTTATTGTGAATGCTTCAACCTATACCTATTCAAACATGGACAAACAAACAAATATTAGTCCTCAAACAAGTTTAAACCAAACATTCCCTATGAAATTCATTCAAGCATAAGAACAAGAAAACAACATAAAATATCAAATAAAAGCTAATGAAATCTCATTTGAATGCTCAAACCAACATCCCATAGGGGAATTGGTGCTTCTCTGACATGGAAAGATTCCCTTTCCCAATTCCTTGATAATCTTGATGATTATTGATTGATCCTTGATGAAAAATGCCAATAACCTAGCTATGGATGATGAATTCTATGATGCCTTTCATGAAAATGTGAACGAACTTGCATAAACTTGTGGATAATAACCTTGCATCCAAATCTCCCTCCTAAATCAATAGAGAAGGCCTCTATTTATAATGAAGAAGGATGGATGATTGAAGAATAGGATGAATGTGGGATTAAAGAAGGGACCAATGGCATCGTGCCTCTTGTCAACATTCTAATGAAGGAGAGTGGAGTACATTTTGAACAATGTGCATGTTAAATGCATGTAGGTGGAATTTGAATTTGAAGAAGTGACTTGTGTAAGGAGGGACGTAAGAGGAATTAATGCCAAGTTGGCTCAAGGAGAGGACATGTAAGAGCCTTTAATGCCAAGTTGGAGGACAAAAGTCCTTTGAGAGGGAGAATTCAAATAAGTGGAATATTCCAAGAATATGCCATATTTGAATGAAAATAGGAGGAATTAGTAAATCAAATAAATTGATTTGCATGTGCAACTTGCAAAAGTTAGAGGAATGGAGGATTAGTGTTAGGAGATAATTAATTTATGATTAATTAACTTAGACTGAATTTAGTTGATTGTGACATTTAATTTAAATGCTTGAATTTATTTAAATCAAATGAGAGGATATTGGAAGATTTTAATAGATAAATTTGATTTATTCAATTAAATGAAGAACATTAGGATTTAATTAAATAAAGTTGATTTATTCAATCAAAGAGGAACATTAGGATTTAATTAAATAAATTTGATTTATTTAATTAAAGGAGGAATTTTGATGAATTAATTAAATAAAGATTATTAAATTAATTGGTTAGTAAAGAAATGATCAAGGAATAATCAAAGTTAGTTAATTAGAATCGAGTGCATGATATCAATCAGGATATTTCAAGTGCCTACAGTTTATATCATGTTGCTCTTTGCATTATGTTTACGTTGTGCATCTTCATCATGTATGCTTTGCATTTTTCATGTTGCATTGCATCGCATACATGTGTGTTCCTTTGTCCTTATGCTGTCTTACCACAGGATCTTGAATCCTAAGGGCTAGTGCATCCCCTAGATGAACTTTAGTGTGAGTTTGAGCGTAAGTTCATACTTTCACTAAAGTGGGGGCTAAATGTAGCATAAAAAAATGTCACCCTTGATAATTTCATACTAGGTTTAGCTCCCTCCTATGTGCTTATGCATTTAATTACCCATTTTATAAACATACTTGAAAAATTAAACATGAGAAATGAAATTACACATTTTATATTTTGCCCCTAATACTTTTGGCCTAAAAAAGGATGGGTCCAGCCTAGGACGCCCTAGACCCTAGACCAAAACTTTTGGCTCCAAATTTAAATATGTCAATGCCGATAATTTATTATTTGAATTTTCAATTTCAATTGTCATCCATTGACATTTGACTTTCGAGAAATTAAGAGAATTGCATATAATACTAGTTATTTTATCATTTGAAATCCTAATGAAATCCCAAAAGCACACTTAGCAATTTTAGAGAGAAAATTGAAGATCCTAAAATCAGTCAAGGGCATAATTAGCAATATTAAATTACAACAATTTCATCAATCAAGTTCAAGCTTGCAAGACATCAAGATAAAGGAATCAATTATGTGCAAAGAGATATTGTGATCAATCAAGCCAAATTATAAAGGTGTATTGAGTTATCTTCTACATGCTAGTTGTAGAAATATATTGTGTATGTGAGCTAACCTTTTGCAGTTCTATCAAGAAATTAAGGCATTCATCTATCAACTTGTGTGTGGCATCTCTTCTTCAAGGGTTTCACATCAAGATAACATTGCCATTTATCATTTATCATTCCAGTTAATTATTGTTGTTTTGGCCTCTGTCTGACCTAGGGTGTTCCCTCTTGATCATCATAAATTGCTATATGTGGAGGTAGAAATACCAAAACAGGGTTTGACTTAGGCAAGACCCTAAACAACACAACCTTTTGCCCTATTTTTATGTGTGTAGATAAAATCTAGAGGTTTTAGTTTGGTGATAGTCTAAAAAAAAGTACAAACCTTAATCCACATCTTGAAACTTTCAAATCCAAAAAAATAGGAGTCCAGCCTAGGGTGCATCACACCCTAGAGTAGCTAATTCAGGCCCAAATTCAAAATTTAGGTTCCTCATTGTTTTCATTTCTTGAATCTAGGTCAATTCTGTAACTTTTAATTTTCATCTATCCATTAAATTACATTTTTAGGTCTAGGGTTGTATGTCAAATAGGCTTGTCAAATCACACATCAAATTTATCATCCTCACAACTCAAAAACAAGCATAAATCTTAGGAGGTTGGCTCTCCCTTGTGGCAACAAGCTAATCATTAAATGCTAGCTAATTTATATTTAACGTCGAGTCAAGTGAAAAGGAGATAATATTAGTTATCCTAATTGAATCTACGATCACTTTTCCTACTCAACATATATATGTATATATGTAGGTATGTATGAATGTATGTATGCATGTACATATGTATATATATGTATGTATGTGTATGTATGTGTATGTATGTATATGTATGTATGCATGTATGCATATATATATATATGTGTGTGTATATATATGTATATATGTATGTATATATGTATATAAATGTATATATATGTATGTGTGTATATATATATGTGTGTATATATATGCATATATATGTATATGTATACATATATACATATACATCTACATACATATATTTATATATATACATACATATATATGCATACATACATACAAACATATGTATGCATGTATATTTATATTTAGTATAAGATACATAGATATCACTTAATATTGATATAAGTGATTATATATATAAACATATAAATCGATAAACAAGTGAATCTATATAATTTATATGCACATATATTTATATTGAACATGTATATAAATCTATGCAAGTGTATTTTCAAATAGAAGTGGAAAAAAATCTAAGTGTTAGCTTATGCATCTACATTTAAGAGCCAGTATTGAGCTTTAATAAGGGAGTACTCTAACGGGAGTAGGGACTAAGGGAAGTAAATGAAATAGCGGATGGACTTAACTACAAATAGAGAGGAAATAAAAGAAGAAAGAAGAAGAAGTAGAGAGACATGCATAAAATAATGAAGAAAAATGGGGAGAACGCGAGGGAAAAAGAAGTAAAAAGGAGAGAATGTGAGAAAAGAAGAGAGCAAAGGAAGATTTTTTTTTTGATATTGAGTAATAGTGAGATATTGGTATATCTCTAATATTATTTATCTTTAAAGTTTTGAAAGAGGAAAAAATGGTTTTACAGGACCAAACCACAAAGTTTACAAAATAAAGAGAAAGTCAAAAAGACAACATAGACAGAAAGGACTGTTAAAAAACAATATGAAAATGACCACAGCCATCAAAAAGGCCAGCAAAGGCCATAGAACCAAAAACCAGCCGAAAAGCCAGTAGCAGCTAAATTTGTGTCTTTAAAAGATCAACAGTCTCAGCTTCCAGCTCATTCATATCCTGAACCCCCCTCTTAAGGATCTGAACCATCTATGTGGTGGGAGGCTCTTTCCTTTTGAGGTTGGCCTCGGGTCCTTTTAGAAATACCTTGATCCTCAAACTTTCTTTCCTTTTTCGCTTCCAAGTCAACAACCAGTGAACCCTGTTGCATTTTTTCCAGCTTTTTGGACATAGCATTGATAATAATGGCATTGTGCCTAGCCATTTTATGGTTTTGTTCCACTACAGTTTTCAAGTTATTTTTAATTTTAACCATTTCCTCTTCCAGAGACTTGTATTTTTCCTCATTGTCTCCACCTATCTTACCAGTGTTGTTCTTATTCCATTTCCCTTCTTCATTACTAAGAGCGGCTAGCTTCAGCTCCAGCTCCTCTGATTTGCTATACAAGAGCCCTGTTTCTTTGATTGAGCTCATTAATTTCATGGTAGGCCCATTTCAAGACCTTGAATATGTCACTGATGTCATTTCTAGCAGAGGCCAAAATGTCACCAACTGAACCCGGTCTAAAATGAGATTAACTTCACCCAGGTTGGGGGAGCTAGTAAATCTAGTACCTTCAAATCTAAAAGAGGCAGGAGGGGAGGGCACAAAATTTCAACTAGCTTCAGGGTTCTTGGCTTTGTCTTCCAAGGAGTCTATGGAATAGGAGACTAGCTTGTTGGCAGGGGAGCCCTTAAGAACAAGATTCTTTAAGGGGGCAGAGCAGTCGAGGGAGGTCTCAGAGTTATCTTTAGCAAGCTAGGGGGTTTTCTTACCAGACATCTCAGAGGACAGGTGGGTTTCAACAATTCTCTCCTGGTTAGGCTGAATCTCCAAACCCCCACTATCAGTATCATAGTCCTGGACTCCACAGAGGCAACAGGGTTAGATAAAGCCGACATGCTTTGATAGTGTTCATAAATTAACCTAATAAGACCAGGATGAAGAATAGGGTATCTCCTGGGATTTTTCCTATGGTCTTCGAGGCTATTAGTCAACGAACATAATAGGTAGTGAGGCATAGAAATCTATACCTTATGGCGGAAGTGGTTAAGAATGGAAAAATGGTGCCCATACACTCTGGTAAATCTCTCATCCAGAGTGATATACTCCATTATCACATGAAGTACCTTTCTCCACAATGCCTTGATAGTGTCAATTTTGAAATAGCTGTTAGAGATTTTAACCAGTTTCAATTTCTCCTTGTCCTGCGGAAATCTAATGACTGCCTCGTTAGAAAACCTTCTGTCATGATAAAACTTCACTCCCTCAGTGGACATACCTATAATCTCCCCTATAATTTTCTCATCCAACTTCACCTTCCTACCAAAGAGAATGATTTGTCGTTGTTCCAGTTCTTCTCGAAGTAGTCTGTGGCCACAAAATCGGGCCCATGAAGTTTTTCCAGATATGGAACTAGGCCACCTCTTACAATCTACTCCCAAACCTTGTCATTCCTAGTGTGCACCTCATAGCTATTAGGCTCAACTCTTTTCCTGACCCCCCATTTTCGTTTGCTCCTTACTATCGACTCTACTAGTGCTGAGAACCTATTGCAGAATTATGCAGCTATTCCAAAGCACCCACAAAGTGTGCGGCTTTTCCTTCCCTTCCAAGTTACATGATGCGGCCCCATAAAATCTCTTGATTTTGATGTACCTAGCCCCTTTCTCTTTAATCATTAAATATGGTTGCCTCTTTCCCATGCATAACATCATAATCTAGTAAAGCCCTAACTTCAGTTCTCAAGTCCCTACAATTTCGCCACATGTTCAATCCTTGCTTCCTAACCCCTTCATTCGCAAAGAAATCTGCCACGCTGTTAGCTTCCCTATAGATGTGTGAAACTTTAACTTTTTCAAAATTTTCTAGAATAGATTTAGCTTCATCTATCCAATTCTTTATCATCCAAGAGGGTGGGGTCCTCCCTAAAAGACAATCAATTATATTTTTAGAATCTCCTTCAAGCCATAAGTTTTTTATATTCAAATTATGTTTATCTTTAAAGTTGATGAAATGGTAAGACTTGACTAATTGTAAACATGATTCTAAGTTTTATGTTATGGCTATATAGGCTGATGGTTATTAGACTGTTCATATTTCTATCTTGAAACCCTGTAAAAACTATGTGTTTCTTCTTTAGTGAACTAAAACCCTAATGTTATCATGTGATAGGGAAAATAATGTTTTATTAAAAATATCAATTGTGAAGGATGAATGTTGTATAGTGTCAACCCTATTAACTTTGTGTAACAAAGATGTTGTTAGATAAGTCACAACTCTATTCTCTTTATGTATAAATTGAGGTAATAAAATGTGAGTCTCGACTTTATCTTCTTTGTGTAACATAGGTATGGAACTGTATAAGTATAAATGTTATCCTCTTTATATAAGTAAGGCATTAAACTATATAAGTATAAATGTTATCCTCTCTATATAACAAAGGTTTTAAACTGTATAAGTATAAATGTCATCCTTTGTTTATAATAGAGGTATTAACTTGTATAAGTATAAATGTCATCCTCTCTATGTAACAAAGGTATTAGATGGTATAACACGTCTAATATATCCTCTGAGTAATAGAGGTATTAAACCGTAGAGAATAGTAATATTACACTCTAAGATAATAAAGATACTATGATATAGGCACAACCCTATGAATTTTGTATAAAAATAAGCATCAACATAAAATATTTGACCTTATTTCATTATGTATTAATAAATACATTATAACATGAATATTGTTATTATCTTCTTAGTGTATACAAAGACATTATAATGTAAATATTGTTATTATTTCTCTATGTATACATTTATACATTATAGCGTAAATATTATTATTATCTTCTCTATGTATACAAAGGCATTATAATGTAAATGTTGCTATTATCTTCTCTATGTATACAAAATCATTATAATGTAAATATTGTTATTATCTTCTTTGTGTATACAAAGGCATTAAATCTAAATATTATTATTATCTTCTTTGTGTATATAGAGGCATTTAAATTTAAATATTTTTATTATCCTCTATGTGTGAATAAAGGCATTGAATTGTGAAAATAGATAACATGCACCTTGAGTGAATAGAGGAATAGTCATTTAGGACTCAACCCTAAGTATTTTATGTAAATAGAGGTTTAAATGTATAAAATTTGTAATCTCTTAAATTATGTGTATGTAGAGGGTCATCTCGAGTACAATAAAATGATGAAACTTTTTTGTAAACTATGAATGCCATACAAGAAATTGACCTACTCTTTTAAATTAGAAGACTATTGGGAATGATTTTGATTAATAGGTAAAACAAGTTTTGAAAGGACCCAAAACCTTATAAAAAAATATTGCTACAAGATAAAGCAAATCCAAACATTAATCAATTGACAACAAACTAAAAGCAAAAAAAACAACAAAGAGAAACAACTACTTCATTGTCTTCAGAGTGCCCACCACTTCCAATTCCTACTTATAGAAGTTTTGATGAAGATTAGTAAGGTTCAACAATTCTTTCTTCTCCTCCTCAAATGACTTCTTCTTATTCCCACAAGTCCTAGAGCTATCCTCTTAGTCTCGGTCTACATCATCTTATGTTTATCCTTGCTACTTTGATCTTCCTTTATAGTCCCCTCAAGAATCACTTCAATCATTTTTTCTTCTCTCAACTCTTTGAGTTTTTTAGTTAAAATTTTGTTCCCCTTGGCATTATTTTTATGGAAAAATGATTGATTTTAAAAAAAAAATTCTAGATTTTTGTTAGTGTTCTATATATTTTCTTCCAAGTCAACCATTCTTTTCTCAAACTCCATTCTTAAATCATTTATAGAGTTTTCCATGTCATCAATCTTATTCTTCACATCCTTATCCCCAAGTTTAGGTTGATTCATTTCCTCATTAGAGCTTTTCTCCTACAGGGCTCTAATTTTAATATTAATTTTGTTAATTTCAACGGAGAACCATTTTGAGAGTTTAAAATGGTTTGCTACCCCTTCTCTGTATAGGCCTAGGACATCATAAATCTCTTCTCTATTTGCATGGAGATAGGTAAAGTCCTTTGAAATATAAGGGAAATTATCAATCCCCTATCCATCCTTCTCACTAACCATCTTTGGTGAGGGTTTCATTCCAATATTTTTTTCAAAAACCTTCTCCTTATCTTTATTTCTTGCATCACCTTTTGTTTTCAAGATATTCTTTCCTGTCAATTTAGTGTTATCCCCTTCATTCTTCTCCCTAGTCTAGGAACCCTCAAACTAAGAAATCTGCCTTCTTGCTTTGTTGGGGGGGGGATTTATTCTTACCCGAGTTCTTTCATTTCTTGGGGTCCTCTTCCTCTAATGGTGGCTGAGAATACACCTCAATAGAGGCATCACCTTTCTCCTCCACATTCCATTCCTCATCTTCCTCATCATCACTAGTGCCAAAGCTCATATTCAAGCAGTGCACCACCGTAAGTATGTGTTTCCTCTTAACATTAAGTTTCCCCTTAGGTTCCATATTTGTGGTTTGATCTTTCACAAACTCCATAATGAGAAGGATTAACCCTTCGTGCAAAACAAGCAACTTAGGGTTTTTTAAATGTTCCTTTAAATCATCCGTCTAAGGAATCCAAAAGTAAGTAGGGAAAGGAGACCAATGTTTTATGAAAAAAATAGTTAAGGAAAATAAAATGAACACCACAAATAGTGGTAAATATTCCATCCAAAGTAATGTACCTCATTATAACCTCAACAACCTCCACCCAGATTGGTTTAATAGACAAGCAATTGTATCACCATGAAGAAAGCTTCACTAGCTTGCTACACTCATTACCCTTGAAGAACTAGTTCAAGGCTTCATCATTCACTTTTTTGTCTTTGAAAAATATTCTTCCATGCATCGAGAGCCCTGTGATTTTGGAAATTACATCCTCACTGATAACCATATCCCTCCCATACACACTCAGTGTTTTTTTCCAGCCTTTAGTAAAGAGTTTTATTGCTTCAAGATTGTGGCCATGAAGCTTCTCCAAATAGGTAAATAGGCCCCCCTCTTCAACAATTCTCCGAACCTTATGGTTTTGACAAACCCCATCATAGGAAAGGGGCTCCACTCTACTCCTTTATCCACCTATTATAAAAATGATACTCCCTCAAGATCTTCTTGTCTTCCTCTATATTGTCACATGCATGAATGAACACTATATACACAAATATAATAACCTATGTGGAGTTGTAATAATGTGATTGTACCTCAGTCTATGGTTGTAGTGTGTAGTTCTCTACAAATTCAATAAATAGAGTGATGGTACCAAGTGGAAACATGCCCTTGCATAAATTTAATTGCAATTCCAACCATCAAGCTCTATGGGTATTCCTTGCATACTTATACACTATATTCTCCTGAAAAATAGACATAAACCGATTCTTTGATATATTTTCACTCACCAATTTACACCTTTTTGCTTCCTTACCATCTTGTAGACTGTATTTCATTATCTTATATTTTCTTAAACTTACTAGTTTGTTTTCAATTGCATGTGTATTCTCCATATGTAAACAAATTGGAAAATGTTGCAAGCCAACATAATGTTCACATGTGCCATCCAATCATAATTTATTGTAGAATAATTTACCATCCAATCTTTGACATAAAATGCTTGATATGAAATCTCTTAAAGATCTATGTGGATCATGTATCTTACACTCTTGAAAAATATAGTAAGTATGAAAATCTACGCATATATGTTGATAAACATCATAATGACTAGAAAAATCAATATGTACTCTCACAATAAGTTATGTGTGTGTGATTTATTTTGACATAAAAAGGATTTTTCATTTCCAAATACCTTTGACTAACTTTAATTTGAGGATACATTTCAAGAGATTTGGAGAAAATTTGTGTTTGAGTTATATCCAAAAAATGCTTTGGATGTGCCTCACACTTTAGACAACCAATTCTCTTTCTTACAACATCTCTTTGATTAGGAGACACCCTTGTGTTATTTTTCAAAAAAATTCAATTAGGGATCTCAAAGCTTCAACTATTAGTTTATCTTTCAGTGGGAATCTATCAAAAAATTCCCATACTTCATTTCTATATGGGTCCTCCTCTCTTCCATGCCTTCTGATAGCTCTCATTATATTTTTTCTACTTATTTTCAATGCTTGACTTGTCTTTCTAATTAGGTGATATTTCTTTGTTTAATTACTTACTATTGTATATGTAATGGCATATCGTGTGGAATTACTACTATCGTTGGTGTGTGAAGTGGAACCCACACTCTCATATGCACTCATTATATTCTTTACAATATTTTTTTTATTTGAAGCATTTGATGTTCTTAGACCAAACATATTCATAATGGGCCTAAATTTTAGATTTCTCATCATTTCAACAAATAGTTGACATCTTTCAATTTCATTTAACTTCTCAAAAAATAATATCCATATATTATTGACATATCTTTGACAAGTATACTTAGGAATCTTATCAATCATTTATTTCAAAATATATTCTCATCAATATCAATAAAAAACTTAGGCTTTCTATGCAAAATTCTAGGAGGTGTTCTCAATGGTAAGGTCTCCTTATTATTAAGGATTTCTTCAATATTGAATTGGGATAGGATAGATGGCGTACCTTCAAATTGAGATAGAAAAGAAGATTGACCTTCAAGTTGAGATGGAAAAGATGGTGTACCTTCAATTTGAGATGTGAAAGATTGTGTGCCTCCAACATGAGATGTGAAAGATGATGTACCTTCTACTTGACATTGGAAATATGGTTTGCCTTCAACTTGAGATGTGAAAGATTGAGTGCCTCCAACTTCAAAATTCAATTTCCTCATTGCACAAAGGTTTTTCATTTGTTTCCTTTGTGCCACCAACTCCTCTTCTATCTTAGCTTGAGTGGATGTTTCATTTTTGTCTTCAATTGGAAATGATGCTATGTCTTCTTCTATAGTGTTTAATTTCCTACTTTCATGAAGTAGCCTCATTCTTTATATTTTCTTTTCATTTTCTTCCTCATGCTCATCCAGTATTAAAGTCTTTGACCATTTCCTTAATAGAATTTAGGACAAGGAGATGAGAAACAAGCACAATGAACAACAATGCATATATTGTATTTAGTTGACCCAAATGATAATGAGTACAAAGCTTTGCATCTATAGCAAGGATGA
The DNA here is from genome assembly GCA_007258455.2 of Sequoia sempervirens. Lineage (NCBI taxonomy): Eukaryota > Viridiplantae > Streptophyta > Pinopsida > Cupressales > Cupressaceae > Sequoia > Sequoia sempervirens. Next base: position 3,436 of record VDFB02335083.1, on the reverse strand, counting down.
GGCAATCCACTTATGAGGTGGATTGAAAAGTGCCCCATGAAGTGGTGCAAAAGAGTAGAAAAGTGTCTTATAGGTGTCAACTTTAGGAATAATTGGAGTATGCAAACCAAAAACCTCTATGACCAAGTCATCAACCTTGTGTACCAAGTGTTGAGTGAACTTTGAGGTGAGATGGAAATACTTCCAACCTCAAAAAGGTATGTGCATGAGGTTAACCAAATAACTTGGTAACCTCTAAAGGTCTAAAAGGTTACACATTCAATTAGAATAGATGTTGTCTAAACTCCCAACCTAAGTACACTTAAGTATAGTGAATATATTAATTATTCACACTAACACCCCCCTTAAGTGATACGTGGGGAGATCAAAAAAGTGCAAATCGATAGAAATGGGTCTTAGCTAGAGGCCATGCTAGGTACCCATGTACAATGAATTCTCTCACAAAAGGAGAAAAAGGAGAAAACCCAGTAGGAACAAAACTCCTCTCCAAAAAAGAGAATTAAAAGGATTTATGACCTTCTAAAAATATATCCCTTGATGATAGGAACATGATGATGAAGAAATATCAAGCATGTTGAAGTTGTAAACTCTATTGATGATGAACTAGTGTTTGTTGGAATCAATAAATCTCTAAGAAATGTGGATCAAGATGAGAGATACAAAATATTGCATGAGTGAACCTATGAACACTACTCAACCAATGTACACAAAGTTAATCAAACTCTGTGAAGTCAATAATATAGATAGTACTATGACAAGGAGTACTAGAATCTGAAAATGTGATCCACTAAATTAATCCCCCATACAAGAGATCAAGATAGAAGGTTCACGAGCCCTCCCATAAAGAAGATACACTACTTCATTGAAAGAAGCATTAGCATAACACATCATAGTCTCCCCTTAATGCTAAGAGAATATAAGCAGAACCAATTGAAACTAAGAGTGTGCATGGAATGTAGAGATGTGCAAGAAATTGAGAAAGGGTGTGCTCTAAGGCACAATCACATGAGGTGAGAAACAGGAGGGTTCATGTTGTGATGGTATAACCCCCCACTACACTTTATAATTTAATGTATGTACAAAAATTTCTCAAATTCCCTTGACACATTCAATTTTGTGGCAGTTTATATGAGTACATTTACAAGCTTATTTGTTGTTTCAAGTTCTTTAAATTTTATGTCATGAGGTGGATGAAGAAGACATAGATTAAGTTATATCTTGTAAACCTTAAAAAATGACAAAAACTAAAAATTAAACCTCCATTTTTTCTAAAAAAACAACCCCCCTCTTGCCACTCATTTGCAAGTTATCGCAAAATGAAAAAAAGAGCCCCCTTTTTACCAATTTTGACAAAAAAATAAAATTCCCCTCTTACAAAAACTTTTGATGAATGACAATTATTTTGTATAAACCACTAATTGTACAAACAAACAATTAGCAGACATAAAATGCCAAGTTTCTTAAAGGAAATAAAATGGGGCTTAATGTGGTCATTAAGTAAGAAGTGAGCCTTTATGAAGACTGCAACTCTGAGACCATGTGGAGAAGTAGGTAAAAAATCACTCCAAAGAGTAATAAAGAGAAGCCTTTGATGAAGTGGTAGTCTGGTTGCGTGTGCAAGAAGAGTAGAGTTGCCTCATGTCCCCATGCGGCTGCTTAACTCCATTTTTTGCTTAAATTTAAGCAGCAGGGGTGTTCCCATGTATAAATTTTATTGTTGGGAAAGGATAATTTGGAATCTTTTCAAGTATTTTAATGGAGCAACTATTGTTTAGGAATTGAAAATAAGCTGTGGAAAAAGACGGGGGGTTGGAAATAAGCAACAACTGCATATTGCTAAAAATCCATGTGGCTCCACAAATTTCTTTCCCTCTTTTTTAATATTTGTTTTCATTTTTCTTTTTCTAATTTTTTATTGTACAAATTATTATTAATACTATTAATACAAATTTAAGCTGGCTGCTTAAAAATAAGCAAAAAAATTAAGCATTCATGGGGCCATCAGCTCCACAAATAACTCCTAATTAAGTTGAGCAGTGGCTGCTAGTCAAAATAAGCTAAGCAGCTGCATGGGGACCTGCCCTTGGTCTTTGTAAAGTGTGGCATAGGTTCCCAAAAAATAGGGTGTGCCCTACCAAAGGCAAAATCACAACCCCCAAATTTTGCATATGCATGGTCAATGGGGGCTTCTGCACCATTACTAACTTTTCCAAACCCCCAAATGATGTTATGCCCAATAGTTTCTACCGCTCCCAACAAATTCCATGCGAGTCTCACATACATCATGGGAAGATTGATGGTGTCCCTCTCTGCAATGCCCAAATAAATGTCAGCTGCTCACAATGAAACCTACAAATAAATAAGACATAGAGATTAGTTCCATCATGGTATAATAAAGCAAAGAAATATCATACACAAATTTCAAAATAATCCTTTAAAACAACCATTATAGCCTTCAAAACTACTTTTGACACCTTTTGAAAATAATTCAAATCACTTATATGCGGATTGTCATGTGTTAAAACACTTATAACAACCATGTTATAGTTATAATAACCAATGATTAAAGTGACTAAATGATTATAGAAGTAAATATTTTTAGTTTCCTAGGGTAGTCCAACATGAAAATTAGAGAGGTGGTGTCATTATGACACAAAATTGTAGAAAAATGAAGAAAATATGACAATCATAGGTCTCTTAGTATTTTCATAAGTTTCTTAGGATTATCATAGTTCAATTTACCAAGTTTATTAATTAGTTAAATATAGATTAATCAATCTTTGATGTCATGGGTGTGCTAGGTAGGTGTAATTAAGGATAGATTAATCACAATGTATGCATGGATGAATCTAAAGAAGCATATGAAGAAGGTTCTAATGATATAAATAAAAAATTATCAAATGTATACATGGATGAAGTAGCTAGGTTAGAATCCAAGAAGACATCACGAGCCTAATTTTTTTTTTTTGAGAGATCAATGTTCGTGTAATTCACACCTCAATTGCACATGCCTAAGGATAGGACTAGTTTGTGTTATAATTATAACAAACACATGGAAATTAGAAAAAAGGACTAGGCTTTGTATGCAATGAGAAACATTTTCAAATCATAATCGTTCTATGATGTACTTTCAACATAAGATGTGTCATCCATAGATATATAATATATAAGTACATTGTGTGTATTTTTCATAGTAGATGTGTCATAAGTTAAAGCATATGGAGAGGTTCTCAAAAACATAAAATACAATGTACATAAGAACACTACAATCATTCTCCATATAAGAAGTATGTAGTATATAATGATCATGGAGAAGTGAAGTATGTGTATCTCCTCTAACATGTGTATAAGGTATAGGTATATCATAAGTGATAGAAGAAAGATGACTAACATATGTCTTAGGAATGGTATGATGTGTAGCACATGAACTATGTTG
>VDFB02335082.1:0-18754 GCA_007258455.2 Sequoia sempervirens | reverse complement strand
AAAATTCATACAAGCTCAAAATGCATAGAATTTGCTCAGAATGGAAAGGCGTTCCTTTATTTCATCTTTTTCCAGAACATACAATATAAAAATCTGAACATATAAGCAATATTTGGAATTTTATTAGATAAAACCTGGAATTTAAAATGGCGGCTGCAGCAGGAAAGAAGAGTACGGCCAGAAATAATGGAGGGAGTTTCAAGCTCAAAACCCAATGCAAAAGTCTTCAATAATCACTGCGTCCATATTCCATTCGCCAGAAACTGAAGATAAGATGCGTTTCTCCAGAGACAAGAAAGTACGGCCTTGCTGGTACGGCCAAGTACAGCAATAACTGATATGTACGGCTTCTTGGAATTCGTGCCAAAACACTGATGGATGGGGGTGGATGAAGTCGCCTCAACTGGAAGATGTTTTTCTCTGCTTCTCACTGAATGAATGTCTCAATAACCTCAAACTGTGATCTCTGAATGAACTGCCAAATTTAACCGACATTCCTGCATGCCCTCACCGGCCTGGATTCTCAAGAGTTTCTGCTTCCAGAACGATCGCTTGCTTAAAACCATATTTGCAAACTCCAATGCCTGAGCAAAAATCAAGTACAAAACAACATGATAGTTCGATTTTGCCTGTAAAGAGTATATATTGCTCCTTGAGAAAATTCGACCTATTCTCCCTTTTAATAAATCATTTAAATTAATGATTTAATTTGCTCTTTTGACTTAGGAAAAATAATTAATCATTGGCGTCCCCTTTTTTTAATGAATATAAATACTCATTAAGTCACCTTTAAATAATATATTATAAAGTATAATTAAATACTTTATAAACTTAGCCAAATAATTAAATATTTTAATATTTCAATAAAGTGACTTTATTATAAAGTCAAATTATTAAATATTTAATAACTCAATAATTACTCCTTATTTCTCCGTCAAATCAATCAACTACTGAACTGGGTCGAATCTGAGCTGAATAACTGCACCAGGTGCCCTGCCCGAAATAGCAGCTTCCGTCTGACCTAACTTTCTAAAAATAGAAAGTTCTCTGAAAAGCTCTCTGGAAGATTCTGCGAAGGCCCAACCTGACACACTGCAATTCTGGAGCTAACCAACACTGAGCAACTGCCAAAAATGATCCTCTGAACACTCCTGTCAGCCTACGAGGATCGAATGATAGGCTAACCTCGTCACCAGCTGTGCTGACTAGGATGGGGACATGACAAGGTAGCAAAGGAAGCATGAACAGCTTTAGAAAGTTAATATCAAGGGACAGATAAGGTGAGGGTTGCAAAGCTTCAAACCCTGAGAATGAATTTTGAGAATTTAAGAATGAAGGGTAATGAAAAAGTTGAAGATTATTCTATTGGAGTGACAGATACAATGAATAAGATGAGAACATATGGTGAAGTAGTGAAAGATGATGGGTTGTAAAGGAGATTTTTAAAATCTCTTACACCCAAGTGGGTGCATAATGTGATTACTATAGAAGGGTGCAAAAACTTAGATACTTTGAAAGTTAAACAGCTGATTGGGTCTTCACTTAGCCATGAAGAAAAAGTAAAATGTATGGGTGGTTGAAATCAAGTGTTGATGTCAAAGGTAAAAATCAATAATAATCAAGGTGCAACTACAAGTTTACCTATGGACAATATGAAGGAGAACCCATATCAAGGATCTAGTTCTAAATTAAGAGGAAGAGGAGAAAGTAGAGGTCATAGTTACTCAAGAGGCAAAAGTAGATTTAATGTAGAAAGGCAGCTAGTGCAAAATTATTATTGCAAGAAATTTTGCATATAGAGAGACTGCAGATTGAAGAATTTAAATAAAAGAAGAAAAAGAAGCTATGCACAAGAGTACACAAGGAATCCAAATAAATCATTACTTTCTCCTAACCAAGTTCTTGATCCATAAGGATACAAGAAGATGTCAAGAACAATAATTGAAGGTTTTCCAAAAGTTTAAAATTGTCTAAGTACTCGTTGCTTTCTCTATCCCCCAGTTATGCACAAGAAGTGATCATGAAACTACCAATTTGGAAAACCAGCAATTCTGTACCACCATGACAAAAGCATAACCGCCAACACAAGGGAAGTAGCAGTTTCATCACAATGCAGGAAACAGGTATGTAAAGCGAACATTCATGACTTTTGACATTCCATGTCATGCAAGGTGGCTTCCAATGCACAGGAAATAGTTCCAAAAATACTTTTATGGGTGTGAGAAGAGTATTGACAAGGTTTGGAGGTCAAAGATATTGATTGTGTGCATTTGGGCAAAGAGAACTCAATTATTGTAGAAGAAGAAGCTTGATAATGAACATAGAGCAGCATATTTGTTGTAATCCCATTATCAGATGGTTTTTCCTCTGTTTGGAGGTTCCTAGGGTAAAAATCCCAGTACTTATATGTGCATGTTCTTTTGGTCTTGTTTATTACTGTTTTGTACAATCAACTCACTTCTAGGACAGCTTATAATCGTTCTATAAAAGCAGGTAATAAAAATTTAGCCTTTCTTAATTTCTACAACTTCTTTGATGAAATTAAAGATCAGTTCTCTTTGCTGAATGTAAAATTCTTAAAGATAATGGAAGGTACTATGACAGAAAAAGTGTTGGTTGACAAGGGAATAGGACTGTTGTTGATGATTTCAATTTTGATGGTGAAGATCAAAGTGATGTTAAAGCTTGTCTTCCAAAAGAAACTCACACATGAAGTCATTAAATACCTTTATTCTTCAACCACTAGAAATGATCAACCTATAAAACATAAAAAAATTGATCTTTCCAAAATGTGACAAATGTAGCTAATGTTGAAAAACCTAAATGTATTGAAAAGCAGTACTTAAAGAAACTTAAATCTGCCAATAAGAACTTAAAGAAGCCTAAAGTTGAACCTTACAATGCCTTAGTCCCTTAGTACATAAGTATCCAACTTCATTGTGAAGAACCCAGCTGGCTCCAACTCAAGATCTTAACTAAAACTGTTCGGATATCCTCAGAATAATTAAATAAAGAAGTTTTGTACATGCCAGGCAGGAAATACTGAAACTGATGAAATGCAACACCTAGGCTCTGGATCTGCTTTCTCCCACACAGAAACTAGAGAAATGTTGCTGAGAAAGATAGGCGTCCAAGATGGAGCAAGGAGATGACCCAAAAGGAAGGCGTTTCTTCCTTCTCCTTCACACGGCTCTCCCAGATGAACACGCCTCCCAATGCAAAGTACAGCCTCTAAAGAATGTTGAAGATTCTTTATTGAAAGCAGGAAAAACTAATGAAGATGGCGTCCCAGATGTGAAAGCCCTCTCCCTTATTGTAAACAGAATAGAAACTCAGATGTAAGCACAGAAGAACTACTGTATGAAGCTCCCTCAGTAGCAGCCATTCAACTGGTATTACACAGTCTCACAATCACAGAACATTGAAGAATTATCGCTCTCCAATGAAGAAAATCCTAAAACCCTTGTCCTCAAACAAAAACCACAGAGAAAATCCAAAGATGCAATGTCAAATGATCAAAAGGTGAGGTCGACTTGCATATTTTCCTTTATATCTCCAAAAAGCACGACTTCCAATAAAAGTACGGCTTTTGTCATTTAAATACATTTAAAATGTATTTAAGCCATTCTCAATAGTTGTTTTAAATACTTTGGGTGCACCTTTTCACTTAAGTGATTTATTTATAACTTTATAATATATTTAAGCGGCATTTACTTTTATAAAGTCAATTTGACTTTATAATAAATCAATAAGTTAAATAAATAACTTAACCACAAAAATACTGATAACTCCCTCCAAACTCGGTATTTTTCTGTGCCGTCAGAAGCTGGAGAACACTGAACTAAAAACGCCTGCACTAAATCCAATACTGAAGTGAAGGAGTGGGAATAACAATACCCACCAAAAACGGCCACTGACCCCCTAGCCAAATCCTATCAGCCTAAAAGGGTCCAAGAAATAGGCTAACTCAACTACTCCTGAAACTAACTAGAGTGGGGACATTACAATCCGCCCTCCCCGAATTTGCTTGTCCTCAAGCAAACTCAAAGCTGGATGTTGTAGAATAATGTCACCCTCCCAAGTAGCATCCTCTACCGGTAGATCTCTCCATTTAACCAAATATTCCCTGATAACCCGCCTCTGAAGATGACGTTCTCTGGAATCCAAAATGGCCTCAGGTACTAATACCAACTTCCCCTCATCATCCAAGGGTGGTAAGTCTGAAGAAGGAATCACATGCTGTCCTAACACCTTCTTGAGGCGAGACACATGGAACACATTGTGAACCTTACTGTCCACCGGTAAATCTAACTCATAAGCCACCTCACCAACACACCTGACAATCCTAAACGGTCCATAGTAGCGTGGCTTGAGTTTCTCTGCGCCCCTCTTCCTAAGAGTGGACTGCCTATAAGGCTGCAGCATCAGATACACCATGTCATCAATCTCAAATGATCGCTCAACTCTCCTCTGATCACTGCTTTTGTTGATTCTAAGCCTTCTGAATGTTCTCACGAAGTGCTCTCATGATGTCCTGGTTCTCTTGTAATAAATCCCCAGCACTAGGTACTCTGCAATCACTCAGTAATAAATCGAGGAAACTAGGAGCATCATAGCCATACAATGCTCTGAAAGGTGTCATTTGGATACTCATATGGTGAGTGTTATTGTAGCAATACTCACAAAGATGCAACCACTTCACCCAAGCCTTTTGCTTCCCAGAAATGTAATTTCGTAGGTATCCCTCCACCCATTTGTTGACAATCCCAGTCTACCCATCTATTTGTGGGTGGTAGCTAGTGCTCGGAGTAAGCTCTGTCCCACATAGTTTGAATAACTCCTGCTAGAAGTTACCCATGAACCTACTGTCTCTGTCACTGGTAATACTATGAGGTAACCCATGCAACCTAAATACCTCATGAAAGAACAAATCCGCCACCTGTGTAGCGGAGTAGGTAGTAGTGATCGGGAAGAAATGTGCATACTTCGTCAATCGATCTACTACCACATAAATGCTATCTTTCCCTTGAGCTTTCAGCAAGCCTGTAATGAAATCCATAGACAAGCATTCCCACTTCCTCTCAAGAATAGGAAGCGGCTAAAGCAACCCAGCAGGGTATGTATGCTCTTGCTTGTTTTGCTGACAAACAAAGCACTCCCTGACATACTGAAGAACATCTGACTTGAGACCCTTCCAAGTGAATCTCTCTCGTACCTGCCTGTAGGTCTTAAAGTACCCGGGATGACCAGCCATGGATGAATCATGGAAGGTCCTCAACACCTTGTCCCTCATCTCTAAACCTGGTACTAAGAATATTCTCCCTTTGTAAATGATAAGATCATTCACAAGAGAGTACCTGTTGTCCTGTATGGTCCCATCAATAATGCCAGAAGCCCACAGATTCTTGGCATACTCTGCTACGGTCATGTGACTCCAATCCTCTGAAATCACTACCATGGAGCTCAAATGGGGACGGTGAAATAAAGCGTCAGCAACTACATTCTAAGTCGCTTTGACATAGGAGATGTCAAAATCATATGACTGAAACTTGCTAACCCATTTTTGTTGACGTTCGTTCAAGTCCCACTGTCCAAGGAAATGCTTCAAGCTGTTATGATCAGTCTTGACACAAAACTTGTTGCCAACTAGGTATTGCCTGAATTTGGCCATAGCACGCATAATAGCCAACATTTCCTTGTCATAAATACTGAAGCTCCTCTCAGGACCCCTTAGCTTCCTACTCTTGAGAGCTATCGGATGACGGTCCTACATAATCACTGCACCAATACCTTCTCCACTAGCATCACAATGAAGCTCAAAAGGTTTGGTGAAGTCTGGCAAAGCTAGAATTGGGCATGTCGTCATCAGATGTTTGAACTTCTCGAAACACTCTTGTGCTTGAGGTGTCCAAGTGAATGCACCCTTCTTTGTCAAATCCGTAAGTGGTGCAGCATGCCACGAGAACCCACTAACAAACCGACAGTAGAAGGCACATAATCCCACAAATCCCCTAAGCTAAGTCAAAGTCTCAGGAGTAGGTCAATCAATGATGGCACGAACCTTATCAGGATCCATGCGAACTCCCTCTGTGCTGATGATGTGACCCAAATACAAAAGTTCTACCATGCCCAATACACACTTGGACTCCTTGGCGTACAAGGACTCCCTGTCAAGTATACCCAACACAATATCTAGGTGAACCAAGTGCTCCTCCCAAGATATGCTATAAACCAATATGTCATCAAAGAAAACAAGGACAAATTTCCTCAACTGAGGATGGAAGACCCTGTTCATATTGGACTGGAAAGTAGCTGGTGCGTTGGTTAAGCCAAAGGCAATAACCAAAAACTCAAAATGTCCACAATGATATCTAAATGCAGTCTTCTCTACATCCTACTCTCTGACCCTGATCTGATGGTATCCTGTCCTCAAATCAATCTCGGAGAAAAAACAAGCTCCGTGAAGCTCATCTATCAACTTATCAATGCGTGGGATGGGATACTTGATCTTGATTGTTCTTTTGTTCAGTACACAGTAGTCAATGCACATTCTAAGTGTACCATCTTTCTTCTTCACCAAAACAACTGATGAAGCGAAAGGAGACTTACTCGGCCTTATTTGTCCCATAGCTAAAAGTGCCTTAATTGTTTTCTCAATTTCATCCTTCAAACACTTTGGGTGCCGATAAGGTGTAATCATGACGGACTTGGTGCCCTCCTCCAACTCAACAATGTTCTCTATACCTCTATCAGGAGGTCTACCATGTGGAATGTCACTGAACACTTTTGCATGCTTAATTCTAAGCTCCTGAACATCTAGATGGTAGGGTGTTTTGTGTTGCTCCTCATACGTAGGCATTAATTTACAATCTGCTGCCCACTCTACCATGTCATGTCAAATTGATCTCTCCATTCTCCTGAGAGTAATAACCTTCAAGTTGCTGTCCCTGATGGCCTTGAGTACGTGGTTTGTTCCATCAACCTTGAATTTCATCTCCATCTCTCTAAGGTTGAGTGTGAACTTGCCAATTGCATGAAGCCACTTCATGCCAAGGACTACATCTGTGCCACCCATGTTAACCACATAGAAATATGCTTTAAACTCATAGTTATTGAGTTTCATAGGCAGATCCGGAATCATTCTCTCACAATTGAGAGTGTACCCATCAACAACTTTCACTCTAATACCTTCAAACTGCTAAAGTTTGAATACCACGTTTTTCCACTAACTGTGCATCTATGAAATTATGTGTTGCACCTGTATCAAGCAAGGAAATGACTCTTTGACCAGCCAAGAGTCCACGTAACCTGAAGGAACCTTCTTTTTGCATATTGGACATGTGAACTTCCTCTAGTTTTGTTTCTCCTTCATTTTCCACTTCATTTTCTGAGTTATCAGCCCCTAAAGTCTCTTGATCAGCTTGTTGGTCTGTTGTATCAGTCATATTATCTCCCTCATAAAACCACTCCAATTGCCTATTTTGACCTTTAGGTTTGAGGGGACAGTCATGGTTAATATCATACGGGCCCTTGCAATAAAAACAAAGCTTTCTCCTATGTAAATCATTGATTGTCTCTCTATCCAAAGGAGCTGCAAACTTTTTCTTTTGGTCTTAGTTTTATGTTTTCTTTGGATCAGATTTACTGTTATTGTAGGACGAAGACGGTTTTGACTCGAACTTACTACGTGAAGTTGTAAGTTCCATGCTACGAGCTTTCCTCATAGCCTCTTGCAAGGTAGGTGGATCGAATGCCTTGATCCAACCTTTCATAGGCTCAAATAGTCCCTCTATGAATAGTATAGCCAATCTCCTCTCTAATATTCCGGTTACCATGACCAAGAGCTTATGAAACGCACCAATATAGGACTCTAAACTACCCATCTGCTTTAGCTGAACGAGATCTCTGAAGTATAACTCTGGATCTCGATTGTCAAATCTCTCAACCCACCTATCTGTGAACTCCTGATAAGTAGTGATTTGGTCATGATGTAATGTAACCATGCCACAGTGCCACCAGTCATGGGCTACGCCATCCAAGTGTAGAGCGGCGAACCTTATGGCATCCTGTTCTGCCATTGGATGTAATGTCAAGAAGGTATCTAGTTTACTCACCCAAGCTCAAGCTGTGACTCTGCCACTGCCATCAAAGTTGGTCAAAGTGAGTTTGTTTGTTGCTTGTCTTAGATCATGGTTCCTGTTTCTAGGCCTCCTATCTGTCCTGTTCCTGCCATGCTCTCTCTTCTTGTCACAACCCTTATTTTCAGTAATTAATTTATAATTCAATATTATTCTTTTAATGATCATTGACCGAACTTTGACTCGTGTGTGACAGGACTGAGGCGATTTGTGGTGAAACGAATCTACACACGCAAAAACCTAGTTGGCATTATAGTTGCAATTTTCTTTGCATAAATAAATTATGTCGATAAATCACTTCTCATCTTTGGTAGAAAAATAAATCACCTTTATGCTTTATAGTTGTCTTTTAATTAAATTGTTAGCTAGATATTAATATGCTCTTATTGGAATAAAAATAGATTTAATTTATTTATATATTGGTTTTTATTAAAATAGTATGTGAAGGAAATAAATTATATTTATTTATTATTTAGATAATTTTGTGTGTGGTAAGATAAATTGTTAAAATTATGTTAGTTAAGAAAAATCTATGCATGAAAGGAAATTAGAAATATTTGTTCTTTTTGATAACAATGGAGATAAATAATAGAAAAAAAGAAAGATTTGGAAAATAAAACAAAAGAATAAACCAAAAACAAAAAAACAAAGCAAAAAAAGATGGAAAACAGAGGAAGAAAGTAATAAATGTTTATAAAAACTCTTATTTTCTCAACAAGAGGATTCATTCTGGAGATTCATTATTTTTTTATCTTTCTCCATTTATCATTGTCTCTATAAAAAAAATAATAATATATAGATGCCGAGAAGAGGGTTTTGGAGAACACTAAGCAAATCAAGAGCCGAGAAGGTAAGGAAGAGGAAGGAAAAAGAAGGGAGGATGGACAAACAACAACAAGAAGATCTACAGAAAGCGAATTCCAAGGTTTTTTTGCTATTAAGTGTTGGGAATTGGTGAATTGGCTAGAGATTGTTGATGTAGCTTGGTTGCAAGTATTGTTCTTCGAATTTCTTTTCTTACTACCGTTCTTACGTTGGACCAAGGTAGGGTTTAATACCCTTTGTCATTGATGTTGTACAATGAATAGATTTATTGTGATTGAATTTTGTGTATGTATCAAGTGTTTGACGTGTTTTGTGTTTTGGAATTTCTTCTTTTTCTTTCCGATGTTTCGTTGGATTTTAGGTAGGGTTTGTACCCTTTGTAATTTCTATTTTTGGAAATGTAAAAGAGATTGTAGGTATTACATTTATGTTTGTTTAAATCAATTGGATTTTGTGTTTTAAATTCTAGAATTTGTATGGGGTTGCTAGTTCCATGTTCCTTGAAATGAGATTTTTAAAAAAGTTATGACAACAATAAAATTGTCGTAAGAAAAACACCAGTTTGTTGCGGCTTTAATAACTTTCGTTTTCAGATTTGGGTTTCTCTGAAATTTTTATAGGTACGCCACCAAGTCTTTTAAAACATATCAAAAAAATCAGCCATACCAATTCGTAAATTTTTAGTTATGATTAATTTAGTGACTATCAATCTCTGTTGCATTCATTTTAATTATTTCTTAGTTGGTTACTGAGGCTAGGGTTTGGTTATAAGAAACCTATTATTTATGGAATTTCATGTTGTTATGTCTGATTCATGATGGTTTGGGGCTTCCCCAGTCGTGCCTCCTCATGGGGTATCGTCAATCCTTTTTTGAGGCTTACTTGCCTATCATGAGACTTTGAAATTGCTTTGATATATGCCTGTTCTATTTGTCGATAAGGCTGTGTGTGTGTATGTATATATATACATACATATACATATATATAAATACACACACACACATATATAAGGATATATATGTAAATGCCAGAATAAATGTAATCATATATGTATGGTTCTCTGAATCTCTAGTATAATATTTTGATGATACACTTTCTGAAACCATACTTTTATTCTTTGATTATATATATATATATATATATATATATATATATATATATATATACATATTTTTATATATGTGAATAATTATTTGTGAACGTGATTATTTCATGTCCCCAATCATAGATCACAATTGCCTAATTCAACATGATCTTCCAAGAATAGTGGCATACTCATCTATATTACTTTGTATCTATATTCATCACTTGTTTTAGAACCATAGCCACCAAGGACTTTTAGTGAGAGCGTATTATTCCTCATATAATGAGAATCGGGAAATATTCCATTTAAGTCTAGAAATATGCTTCCCTATTCTTGCTGAAATAATTAATGTGTATGCTTTAATCACTCTCTTCACTTATGTGACATGAACATGTTCAACAAAATATATGATGTTAATGATATTGCAGCTTCAGTCGTTCCTTCCAGCTCAGCTCTATTGAATGAAGCATAAAATTAAATGATAGCCTGTCGGCTATTTAATTTGTGGTCTTATATTTATGTGGAGGCTCAAATGTCTTGAGGCTGACCTATCTTATATTCTTTATGATTATATTGAGGCCGACATTCTTTATGATTGTATTCTGGCCGACATTATTGATGACTTGTAATTAACATTTACTTTGGCCGCCCTTATGATATGAAGAGGTGCGACCTCTCTAAATTGTATATATATACAAGATCATTCGTCCATTGTAATGATCCAATATATTCAGTTTGGTTATTCATATGCAGGGCGAAGATCATCTTGTGTGCATTATCATCAAGGGCGAAGTTCCAGTCAAGTTCGAATATCTTATTGGGAGACTGCGAATCATTAAAGAACAAGAAGATTGCGAACTCTGTCAAATCAGAACTCAATCAAGTGTGAATACATTACACAGTGCGAACATCATACAGTGTGGAGATCATACGGATTGAAGATCATCCAGTGCAAAGAATCAAGCAATGTGCGAACTTCATACAGGGCGAATAACATACAAGTGCGAACTTCATACAATACGGATATCATATAAGTGTGAACATCATACGAAGATCATACAGTGCGTAGTATCTTTCAGGTGCAAATTTTGTAGGTGTTCATTTCAGTCAATCACAAATATTGCCAGGTGCGAATTTCTGTAGTCTCTCCAGTCCTCCAAGATCAGATTGCGAATTGATCTCAGGGCAGGTTTTGGAGTGCCAGCTTGTTATCTGTTATTGCATATTTCCAGGTGCTGACTATTGGTCTTGTGTTAGACCTAATTGTAACAAGATTTGTAGCCACTGTTTTAAATATAAGAGAGATCTTTGTTGCTGGGTTTTTCTCCCTCAAGAGGAGGGTTTTCCCAGGGTATCTGCTGTGTTATTTTGTCTGATTTTTGAATTATTTTCTGTGCATTTAAATCTGATCACTAAATTCAACATATGATTCATGAAGATGCGAATAATAATATAGAAGTCTTGAATATTTAAACGACAAGCATAGTAGATGATTACACCTTTTGGACATCTCGTAGAGTGAATAGTGTTCAGAATCAAGATGGTAATTCTAGATGAAGGACAATGGTCTATCAAGATAGGTTAAATTGGAACATCTCAAGTTGGAGACTGAGAAAATGGTAGAGATACAAACTTGACGAGAGCCTTAGGGCTAATAAATCTTAACTCCTTTTAAATTTTATGTCATTTAAAGTCAAATCAAGAGGATTGTTTATACTCATGCATTAAGAACCCTTATTCATGTATATAATGTCGGTTGCTTATTTTGATGACTAAGGAGATTCATTATAAAGATAGAATGTTTGTTTAATGGAATTTGATTATGTTTTCCATGTAAGAGAGGTAATGCTTGCTCATAAAACCCTTCAACACGTCTCCTCATGATATTTGGATAGGAGGAAATGTGGTATGGAATTACTTTACTTATGAATGTATATTCATATTTACCCATATATATGAATATACATACATACATGAGCTATACCTTCTTTATTTATTATGCTAGTACTTGCATGTTCTTCATTGATCCACTTCATTTCTTCATATGTTCTTGTGAAAATATTGTTGGATGATTTCATGCAGGTAGTCATGTTATCTTCATAGCAAATTAGTACCTGCAAAGATTACTTGATGTTTTATGAAAAGATGGTCTTAGCAACCTCGACAGTAATTTAACATGAAGTCTTTATGACTGTATGTATGAGCACAAACATCAAGTATGTTATCGTTTTTGGTGCAAATTTTGAGAGCATTTTGATATGTACATACACATTTTAAAGGCTATCTACTGTATTTGAGCTAACATATCTGATGAAGATTTCATGATTCAAGCAGCATTCAAGTCAAGATCTATCACAATCAAGCAAGAACTTAATGCTAGAGTTTCAGAGAGTTGCAACATCATAATGCGATCATTCTGCATTCATGTATCTTATTTCATTTCATTTCAAGGTTTGATTACCAAAACGGGATTTGACCAAGGAAAACTCCTATTCACTAACATTTTCTTGCAGGTCTAGGTGGTTGACACATGGATGAGCAATCATTTATTGTGTAAACATCCTTAGGTTGGTCAGTTATGCTGTACCTGTAAGTTATTTACTTTGAATAAAGATGATTCTCATTTATAGTGATAAATGGCTTATCTGAGATTCTGTTGATATACCTTGATTCATTGATATGCATGTTATTCCATTTGATTAAGTGATTGAAAATTATTTAATTATTCCTCTTTATTCCCACCATTATATAATTATTTGGTTCTATTAAATTATTTTGGAAATTGAGGATTATAATTAGTAAGTGTGATATCCGGACCCTTTACACTTCTGGCTCAAAAATTTTGTCAAAGTTAAGGTGATCCTTAACTCTCTGAGGCAAGGCATCTCACTCATCATGCAGTGTCATGATGTTATCCCCAAAATTCACGTCACCTCCCTCCTCAATCAACTCCTCCTCATCAGGATCATTTCTGACAAACATTGGGCAAGTAGGCCTGTCATAGGTGCGTGTTGGAGTAACTATCCTCCGTGGGCCTCCATCTACACTACCTTCCTCCTGTTCCTGATTCGGCCTTCTATGAACAATCAAATTTTGTACGGCGGTACTAAGCTACTGAAGTACATTTGCCACCTGTTCCTATCCAGCCACAAGCCCTCGCAGTATGTCTCTGGCTTCTCTGTCTTCATTCTCAACACGGTTTTGAGTTTGTTCAACCTCATCTCTGTCACCCATGTTTTCAAATGGTATATCTTCGAACTGATTATCAAATGGAAACTCCTCAAATGGATTTCTCTATATGCCAGGTCTCCTGCGTGAGTAATACCTGTTATATCTACCTTGATAAGGCCGCATATGTATATTTAACCCTCCAAGCTGGCAGGATTACAGCTTTGATCCCACTGTGAAGAGCCCAGCTGGCTCCAACTCAAGATTTGAACTAAAACTGTCTGGATATCCTTAGAATAATTAAATAAAGAAGCTTTGTACATGCCAAACAGGAAATGCTGAAATTGATGAAATGCAACACCTAGGCTCTGGATCTGCTTTCTCCCACACAGAAACTAGAGAAATGCTATTGAGAAAGATAGGCATCCAAGATGGAGCAAAGAGATGGCCCAAAAGAAAGGCGTTTTTGCCTTCTCCTTCACACGGCTCTCCCAGATGAACAAGCCTCCCAATGCGAAGTACAGCCTCTGAAGAATGTTGAAGATTCTTTATTGAAAGCAGGAAAAACTGATGAAGATGGCGTCCCAGATGTGAAAGCCCTCTCCCTTATTGTAAATAGGTAAAAACTGAATAGAAACTTAGATGTAAGCACAGATGAACTCTTGTATGAAGCTCCCTCAGTAGCAACCATTCAACTAGTATTTCACAATCTCACAATCACAGAACATTGAAGAATTATCGCTCTCCAATGAAGAAAATCCTGAAACCCTTGTCATCAGACAAAAACCACAGAGAAAATCCAAAGATGCAATGTCAAATGATCAAAAGGTGAGGTCAACTTACATATTTTCCCTTATATCTCCAAAAAGCACGACTTCCAAGAAAAATACGACTTTTATCATTTAAATGCATTTAAAATGTATTTAAGCCATTCTCAATAGTTGTTTTAAATACTTTGGGCGTACCTTTTCACTTAGGTGTTATTTATCACTTTATAATATATTTAAGTGGCATTTACTTTTATAAAGTCAATTTCACTTTATAATAAATCAATAAGTTAAATAAATAACTTAACCACAAAAATACTGATAACTCCCTCCAAACTCAGTATTTTTCCATGCCGTCAAAAGTTGGCGAACACTGAACTACAAACACCTGCACTGAATCCAATACAAAAGTGAAAGAGTGGGAATGACAATACCCACCAAAAATGGCCACTAACACCCTAACCAAATCCTGTCAGCCTATAAGGGTCCAAGAAATAGGCTAACTCAACTGCTCCTG
This sequence comes from Sequoia sempervirens, assembly GCA_007258455.2. NCBI lineage: Eukaryota > Viridiplantae > Streptophyta > Pinopsida > Cupressales > Cupressaceae > Sequoia > Sequoia sempervirens. The sequence continues at coordinate 4,255 of VDFB02335082.1, read as the reverse complement.
AAACTGACTAGAGTGGGCACATTACAGTATTTTGACCAATTTTAATAATCAAAATTACCAAAGAGGTTTGAGGACTCTAAGTCGCTAGAATTATGGTCAGTAGAATTCAATTGTTACTTTACTTAAATATCTAATGCCTATCAAACTTGAGTTGGGATGGATTGGCCCTGACTTCATGCATTGTTGTCAAAATTATCAAGATCTTATCAACATGTATTATCGTATACATGTTGTAATGTTGGAAATTGCATATACTTGAAATTTCGTGTATGTTTTGGGCCTGCTTTAGTGAACATTCCTCTAGCATGTTTTAGAGATCATATTAGCCTCAACCTTAAACTTTTATGTCACCAGATTGCCAGATTTCTTTATTAGATTCTGATTCTTCTCTCTAACCTGAGACCACGTGCCATATTTTGAGCGATTTCTCTATTATGTCATATTAGGGATCATATGACATTCCTCTAGCATGTTTTAGGGATCATATTAGCCTCAACCTTAAACTTTTATGTCACCAGATTGCCAGATTTCTTTATTAGATTCTGATTCTTCTCACTAACCTGAGACCACGTGCCAGATTTTGAGCGATTTCTCTATGACACTAGTACAATCCACTAGCATCCTGCAAGTTTCCAAGATTTAAATATCGGTTTCCCACGCAGCTACTTTTGTTGCCCACTGTAACGCTCATCTATCCAAAATATGCCTTCAACATCTGAATCCCACCCTTCAACTTCCCCAACAAACCTTTTGAGAAAACAACCTTTTGAATCTCAAGTCTTCAACAACAATAAGAAACCTCTCCTTCCTCTTGGCTCTCTTGGCTGAACATACCTCCATTGTTGAAGCTTTTTGAAGCTGCATGCTGCTAGATTTTCACTAACAACTCCTCTTGCTCGCTTCTCTCTTCTAGATCATACTAGTAATGTTGTTCCCATAAGGCTTCATTTTTGTTTGAATAATCATGCAGCAATCTCTTAATCATATTTGCTTCTACATTTCTATTGGAAAATCTATTGATGACCATCACCACCTTTTATACAATCTCATACACACTAAGGTATTCTTCCCCTTAAACCAAGGATTAATACTTGTAGATTTGCTTTTTCGCTGTTCTTAGTCCTAGATGCACGTAGAATAAGAGAACGCACTATTTCTAATCTCCTTTCTATTTGATTACCCAAGGAGGTCAAAAGACCAAGCTAGAGGCTTGACTCTTCTTGGAAAGCTCCCAAGTAGTCCCAAACATTTTTTTTGTTCTAGCGACAAGTATTTGGAAGCTTGCAACCACGTCGAGGTTTTCTTCTCTCTTCCTTTTCCTTGTCATTTCCATTTCTCATTTCAAAGTACATAGATTAAATTGATTGTATAACAATTATGTGTATTATGGTATATCTTAGTTTGGTGTGTATGTTGGCCTTGTTTTCTATTGTGCGCATGGGTTCGAAATCTGGTGAAAAATTTGAATTCCACAATTTATATAGACAATGGCATGTGAAAAGGACTATAGCCGCACGGACATACACACATGGTGATATCGTCTTACACATTGAGTTCCATCCTCTAGTGCCAAGTCCCTTTCTTTCTACTATTTCCATTTCTATATCTAATTTGTCATTTCAGCACTTCTGTTTTATGTAATCTGTAAATCCTTTCTACTTCTCTCATCATTTCATTTAATGTAATCTAAAATTTAATAGTAGTTTAATTTCTTCATTACACATGTTGTGAACAAAGTCTTTCCAATACCGAAGGGAATCTGATATACCTGATTAATTATTGATAGACAACTTGAATAATATGAACACAATTACAAATAAGCAAGTGCACAAAGCAATTAGCTGCAACTATACATATGTTGTACACTCTAGTCTCTATTGTATTCGATATTTACAAAATACAGTGATATCCAAATGGTAGCTTCTAAGAAAAGAAAGAGCAAAGGAAGCTTATAGATGAAGGAAGTTTATAAGAGAACAAAGATATACATAGAGAATATAATATAAGCTCATATGACTGTAAGACATTTCATAAAGTACAGTAGTGCATTCAACTATATTTGGGCTAGCCCATGTAGCCATGTCCCCTTATTGTAGGGATATATCCCTATCTAGATAACCTTTACACATATTTATATTCTGTTATCCATTCATTTGAGGGACATCCATTTAATACAAACTCAATACACCTTATAAATCTGTAAATATATTTATTTGAACATACCTTCTATATTCCACAAACATATAAATATCAAATATTTGTGGAAATTTTAAAACACACACAGCAGAAGAAACAAGGATCCTCGGATATCCTGCTACATAACTTAATTGAAGCACTTACCAATAGCGAAGGGCTAACAGAAGTGTTAACACAAACGTATGTAAAATATAAAAATCCCTTGATTTTAAAATCATGAGATATGCTTCAGATAATGAACTTAGACCTTTTCCCTTCAGACATTTCAAACCAATGTCCTCAGCACAATACCAAGACATTTAAGGATATTTTAACATGTAGGAAACAGACAAAAAAGTATTTTAATAATATACAAAACTCACCAGTCCTTTAATTTTTACCACATAACCAAGAAGTAGAAGCAAGTCACGGGCAGTCTCAAATTGAATTTCTGCAACCTGAGAAATTGCCTGAACCAACAATGTTGTATTTACACTGTATAATATGCCCCTTGCCGCAGATGTTTTGTCATAGGAAAAATTTTCAGGTATGATGCTAGTCAAGAACTTTTCAATCACATTCAAAACTCTATCCCAGCCACCCGCTTTTTCTCTTAATGCCTGTAGAGATAATATCATACTTAGAGAAAATTTTCTCTGATGGTTGTGATACTTGTGTTCCTTCTCACGTGCAAAGTCCAAGCCAAGATGTGAATTACGTTGTTTTAAGACGGAAAAGTCATATCCAACATCTAAAATCCTTAGGAAGCGAGAAACAAGATGCTGGAACGTAACATTTGATGGCTTTAACAAAGCTTCATAAAAAACAGCAAGAGCAGCTTTCCCTAAATATCTTGAGATAATGCCAATGCACTTTAATATCCCATCAAGTATTTCAGTATCAATTATATTATGCTTCCAGTCTGAAGGAAGTATAGAAATTTTGCCATCAACCATAGGCATTCCTGAGAAAAGAAAGGAATTTTGTCAATACAAAGACTCTAGACCCATTACAGACAGCTGTCCATAAAACCAAAAACTGAAAACGCCAAATTTCCTTTCATTCTACATCTTTGGCATTTAACAAATGAACAAAAGCATGTGAATGTAAAATTATATTATTTGGATCATCTATTAAAACTAGCATGGTGAACAAAACAAATAGAGAGAAAATAAATAGACCACTTTGACATGGCAGCTTTTTGGCTCACCATGTACTATCTGTTCAATATCGCACAGACTACGATTCAGTGAAAGAGAGTGCCTTCTTATCAATCCAATGCCTCCTGTTGAGGAGTCAAAAAGCAAACTATATGGCACATTGTTATGACACCAAGACTGCATGTAAATATTGCAAAAACTTTTCCATTCATATGACAAAGAAATTTGATTGTCCCCAATTCCCTGATAAATCACAATTAAGGAATGTAAGTTAGTGTATGCCAAACAACAACAATCACTTCAGAAAGCAAACAATCCCTCATCACCTTACCTCACATTCTATGACACTCAGAATCTCCTTACGCAAACCATCTACTGTAAGAGAACGGAAGTCAGAATCGCTTAAATGCTTCTTACGGGTCTCCATGACTTCCTGAAGTGGACGGCGTTGTCGAACACCTGATTGCATTAGTCTGCGGAGAAAAATGGCTGACACTGAAGGAGGGGTTTCGTTCTGCAACCAAAACGCCACTTCAACATTCCACCATCCAAAAAATATAAATCATGGTATTGAGTACTTGTGTTCAGGTACCAAAATCAATATGCTTCAGCCAAATCATGTCCACATGAGCAATCACATGGTTATTTTTTTAAAAAAATGGCAAGCATTCATAAAACATCAATTTTTTTGACACCAAAAGGAAAAATATTCACAAAATAATCATTGGATACACAAACTACAGAAATTGTTACTGCAAGTTTCAATAACTTCCTTCAGCCAATGTACAGAGAAAATAATAAGACTAAGATAAGCATAAACCTCTGCCAACTTTTCCTTTATCCATAAAAACCAGAAAATATAAGCAGACAATTAAAACCAGTATTTTATTATAAATATGGCAATCTTGCAACAAGAAGCA
>VDFB02335081.1:0-78269 GCA_007258455.2 Sequoia sempervirens | reverse complement strand
TGGAAAAGAACAAAAAATCAAGAGAGCTCTAACCTCTTCATCAAAATCCAATTTTACAAAAGTTAACTGACTGGTAATTGTATTAAACTCATTTAAATGATCTGTCACAAATCCACCTTCAATCATTTTCAAATTAAACAAACGCTTCATGAGAAATACCTTATTTGAGGTTGAGGGTTTTTCATACAATTTAGCCAAAGCTTTCATTAGATCCTTTGTTGTCTTTGATTATGTTATATTGAATGCCATAGATGGTGCCAGGAACAACCAAATGGTTCCTAGTGCCTTTCTATCTAGAATCTCCCATTCTTCATCGAACATCACAACATATTTCTTTGCTTTTCCTTGCAATGGCCGACATAGATCCTTTTGATAAAAATAATCTTCCATCTGCATCTTCCATAATTGATAATTATTGTCATTGAACTTCTCAACCTTGAATTTTCCTTCTTCCATTGCAACCACTCAAATCTAGAGGTTTCTTTCCAATCAATCGAAATGCATGTGGATCTGATACTAGTTGTTAGGATTTAGGCAGATTGGAGCAATAAACATTAATAATTATATGTGGATTAAATAACCCATAAATAACAATGAAGAATAACACAAAAGAGATCAACACAAAATTTTAACGTGATTCACCCAATATGGGCTACATCCGCAGAAACTCAGCCATCCAATGATTTTATTAGCCAATGCAAAATAGATTACAATCTCATGAATCCTATACCACAACTTACATCCCAATCACTTATAACAAGATTTTTGGAAGCTTCTAGAATCAGGGTTTTACAAAGTCACTTTTCATTTGTTGGTTAACAAAAAAATTAACTACCAACCCCTTGACGTGCAAAAATGGATTTTTTTTTTGGGGCTACGCCCTTGAACCCTTGCTCTCAGGGGTTGTTTCCCCCAAACCCTTGCTTAGGGCACCGCCCGACCTCAAACCTTGACAAGGATACATAAAGAGTTTACTGTATTTGCATGATCAATCAACACATACCAAAAATATCCCACTTGGAGACTAATTAGGCTCCACACCAAATAGGTCCCTCCCTTTATATCAGAGTTACAACCCCTTTTATTCTAAACTTATGCTACTCGGCTGTGTAGATTCAGAGTGCATCATTTAGATGATACATGACCAAGCTATGTTTGAGTGCCACTGTACCTTTAGTCATTTGATTCCAAGAGTAAATTAATTAAATTATTATGTGAATTCTTGTGTTAAATTAAATGACTAAATCTACATTGATATATATTATATTTTATCATGCTATAATGTGTTGCTAAGGCTCACTTGTAGTAGCAATTATTTCTTATCATTTGACTCATGTTGATTGTGAATGCCTCCTATAGTATTCACTTTAGGTTCCTCATATAAAGTATTATGACTAAAGTCACTAAAGGAGGCCTTAAAGTTTTTAGTAAAAATAGCAGGTGCATATTTGATCCCTATATTGCTCCTTAACTTAGAGAAATTAAGATAATAAGTAAATAAGGAAAGATGAAGAGTTTAGAGTCTATATTCCTATTGAGCTATGTATTATCATTGAATTATGATCTACACTTAAATTAGAGCATCATACCCTTACATATAGTTGGGAGATGTTAATGGAGAGTTAATTTGATAGGGATGGTTGAACCTAGTTTTAATTAGAATAATAGCATGTTGGAAATCTGATTGTCATTGAGGTCTTGAAAGTAGGTCAAATTAAGATCAGAGTGACATTAGATGAGGAGTTATTGTTTGAGGTCAAAAGGGCTCCATAATAGATGTTAGGAAGAAGGAATCATTAGCCTTAGGGTGTCATTGTAGCAAGCCTTGAAGAGTTGCAAAAGTTCAGGAACTGGGCCTTAGGCTTGCCTTATAGCATTTTCTAAAGATAAAAGAGTTAGTATTTTTTAGCTAAGTCCAATTGGGCCTCAAACATTAAGCTTGAGGCTTACTCTCTGCTACAAGAGATTAGACATCAGGCTTTAGTCATACCTCTTACCGAGTGTCTCAAAATAAATGAAGAGAGTTTGTGCAAAGTTTGAAAGGTTTCATACATCAAGCTTTGGTCATAGCTCATATTGAATCCCTCATAGAAAGGAAGGGAAGGAAGAGTGTGTTAAGTACGAAAAGGTTTCAAACATCAAACTTTGGCCATACCTCATACTGATTGCACAAAGGAAAAGGAAGTTCGCATGTGGTAATATCAAAAAGGTGTCGAGCATCAGACTCTAGACTTAAGGCTTATCATATGCTGGAGGCATCAAGAATTGAGCATCATCGTTAAGGATTATGCCTTAACTGAATGCTAAGTATGAAGGATGAGGGAGATCCAAACCTCAACACCCAAAATGGTGTTGGAGTTCATGGGTCGATGTTAAGGCTTACACCTTACCGAGAATATTAAGAAAGGGGTATGATAAAACCTCGAACCTTGACACCCGAAATGGTCTTGGTGTTTGTGGGTTGGTGTTAAGGCCTTTGCCTTAACATGAAATAGGGAAATGGGTATGATGAAACCTTGAACCCCGACACCTGAAATAGTTTTGGTGTTCGTGGGTCAAATTTGAGGTTTTTTCCTTAATAGTTTGGCAAGAAAATAGTAAGAAGAAAGCCTGAAGGCCGAAACCTAAAAGGGATTAAGGCTTGTGAAAGATACATTTGGGAATCACAATTTGATAGGAAGGCTTATACCTTACCGAAAGGATGGTAAGTGGCAAGAGTTAAGGGTGAACCCCGACACCCAAAATAGTTTTGGTGTTCACGGGCCAGTGTTAAGGCTTATGCCTTAACATAAAACAAAGGAAGGAGTAAGAGGTAACCCCAAACCCTGACATCTGAAAAACTCACGCATGTTTTGAAGTTCGTGCTTCAGTGTTTCAAAGATTAGTGTGTTGGTCCGCATTGGTGTAGATGAAGGTAAATAGTAAAGGGTAAGGCCAATGGCCAAACCTTTATAGGGTAAAATATCTTTCGACATATGTATTCAAAATTTCTTGCTAAGTTCTTCTGAGCACTTCAAGTAGGAGGTAAGAGGGATTAACAATCCTTGACCCCTGACAAGCATGACAGATGGAATAATTCTACCATCCCACAAAATGCTTGTGTTGACTTGGGTTGAACAACGTAGGTATGTGGGTGAGCAACACATTACAAGAATCATTTGCACAATTGATTCACATCGTTGTTGTGAATCATTCTGATAAGGTGATGCCAACATAATGGTAAGATTGTCCACATAGTTGTAGGTGAAGATCTACAACTAGTGTTTAAAGCCTGTCTAATTCGATGGTGGTGATATAAATATCATGATGGTTGAGAAATAACCATCTAATCATGGTATTGTTTGATTCTCTATCAAAATGACATTGTCTATCTATTAGCGAATGGATTGGCCTTTCTTAATTTCTTCTACATTTGATAATGACATATGATTGTGTTAATTTTTGCATATTTTTATTTTCGTGTTCACAATTTGATCAACAAATAATTCTCTATGCATCGCTATTGATATTTTAAGGAAAGATCTAGTAAGACCATCGGGTCCCTTTGTGGTTACAATATTTCTTCCTTTTACCACCTTCAATTTTAATAAGGAATCAATACAATCAACATAAAGGAGGTCTTTGAAATCCTGTCCGAGACTGACAAAGGTTTCAAAACCTTTGGCGAGTCCTGAAATTGAAGACTTTATTTTCAATTCCTTAGTATTTTCTTTCATAGACGGACTTTCAGAAGGTTATAACAACTTAATTATGGGCCAACAATATTTTAAATTGATCACATAAGCCTTCCATACAAGATATCGATATCGGGGAAGGTTTACTTAACTTTACTAAAGATCGAAAAAACACAAAGAAAGAACTACAGAGTGAAAGAAAAAAATTAACGAAGGTGTCAAAAATAAATGGAGTTACGATAACCTTATCGATGAGCGCCAAGGTTTATAAAATAAAAAAAATACTGACAAAAGAAAAGGTATCAATGAGAAATGGAGTTACGATACCCTTATCGGTGACCACCAAGGTTTATAAAACTCAAAAAAATACTGACGAAGCCAATACTTAGAAAAATTCTAGGAACAAAGACAAGTGGTAGTTTGTGATTTCATTGCACGAGCTCTTCACATCGCGAAATTCATTCTTCAGGTGCAAGGCATAAGAGTGATATGCAATGGTAGTGGAGTATGGCATCAAGAGGGATAGGTGGCAACTTTTCATTTCATTGCAAAAGTTATATGCATCGTAATTTGCATTCTCAAAGCACATTTAAGTATTTGTGTAATAAGAAAAAGGGAAATGATGAGCATGGTGGGTCCTCTATTTCAAATAAGCGATGAAGTGATAAGAGGAAGCGTGTTCAGAATGATAGTTGGAAAGTGTTTATTGTGTCATTAAGTCTATATACATCACATTTATCTTGTCTTCAACACAAATGAAGTTGTGATGTATCGAAAGGTGAGTGAGATAATGACACGTGTTCAAGGTGACAGATGGTGTTGGTCCATTGCATCACACAACTCCTTTACATCGCAGAAATGGTTTTTGAGCCCAAAGCATAAAAGCAATCTAGGCAATATGAAGCAATGGAGATCTAGGACCAAAATTAAAGTAGGTCAAATTAGACAGTGGTATTTTAAAGCAAGATAGGTAATTGAGATGCTCTTGATCATGGCACAAATTTCAAGATCGATGGCTTGCATTCAAAGGCTAGATTGTGTTAGCGGCTAGGTGAATGGAGCAAAGGAGCAAAAAATGATATGTTAGCAAGAGGCGACATTATTGTAGAGGAATGAAGGAAATGGAAACAACCATGAATGTGAAGGTGGGCTATGTAAGCTAAAAGAGATTGAGAAAATTAGGGGATATAATTTAATGCAACACAAACCCTAGATTGTGATATGCTAGATATTAGAGGTGCAATGAATTTGGTTAGGGGTGCATGGCTCGAGAGGGGGTAGCTTGTCGATGAAGAAAAGAGGGTGGAGTTCTTTTTGTTGTGGTGGAATGGATGACAAGAGATTCTGGGAAAATGAGAGAGAAGAAGAAAATAGAGAAGGCAAGGGCTAGGCATGACACTTTTTCTAGAAGCGATGGAGATTGGAAGGCCTAGAATCACACTACCATTGCAGATTTATTATTTGGCTGAAGTCCTTTATGGGAATTCATGGAGGACAAAGGATTTATGGAGTAGAAGAAAAGGTTCAAAACCCCATCTTAGGCCCTTGGTGGATATTTATGCAGGTATGGGAGTCAATCCTTAGTTGGTTTAAAGCATACCCACCTGGTATTTTGAATGTATAGATGCATTTGCATGTGGGACCTATCATGTGTATTGGGGGCATTGGCTATGTATTTTGTGTATTGTCTTAGTGGGGTGATATTCAATAGTTTCTGTTTACACCCAGTTCATATCCATGAGTGTTTGGGGATTATGTTTAGAATTTTAGCTTCCATCGACCATTCCATTGGTCTCAATCGAAACCTTTCATAAGCCATCATATGGAAAATTTAATGTTATCCCTAAATGAATAGATATTGGGTCTCTACATCCTTCTTGGTCTTCAAACACCAATAATAGTAATTTATATATGATTTGATACATAATAACTAGTAAGAATAATGAGTTTTAGAATGCTCTATTCAGAAAAACTTGAGTATCACACTCATGGAACTGTTTGAAAGTTACTTAGATAATCTTGTCTTGAAATACCATTTTATATTATCTGAGTGGAAGACTCCATTTCATCATCACGGGGCTAAACGATTTCTTGCATAGGGGTTTGGCTAGAGCTCATGTGGCTTCATGATGCCAATATGGTCAGGTGGAGAGCAAGTTTGATTCTTTTGAGTCATATCATTGTTGTTACTAATCTTGTGGTTAGAGATGTTCTTTGAAAATTTCACTTAAATAGGATTGCTTCCTTGAAGAGAAACATATATTAAGTCTAGACATTAAATTGTCATGTATGCGTGATGTGCATTGTTTATGAATAAAATGCCTTTATACATTTGTACTTATCTTGAAAGGATTCTTAGGACAAACCAAGATCCTTAGAAAGTAAACAATATGAAATTATAAATCCAGTCTTTAATTTCCTAACCCTAATACTTAGTATATTCAGATTTAGCAAGGGAATAATTTTGCAAGATGCCCTCAAATACCTTTCAACCACTTACCTATCAACAAAATTCCAATAAGGAAAATATAATATATAATGGCCAAGATCCATATAATACATTCTTATGTTAACACATAGATTCAACTCGTACTATGCATGACATAGTTTGTCAAATTATCAGGGATCAATTCTATACCCTTAGGTATCCTTAATGAGTTTTCTGATCCCTGGCTTCACCTAAGTGGGTGGCAACCAACTGTGAAACTCAAGGAAAAATGACACTAGAAAGGGTTGTGTAACCACTCATTTAGTTTATAAATAAAATAATAGAGGTATAGGATGAATTGGAGTAGAGAAATGTGTTTGGCATATGTTAGTGTTATTGGGTTATGAGGGTGATTGAGGTAGAGTCATCTTTGAACCTAAGGGTTATACCCCTTGTGTAGTCAACCAAGTGTATGATGGTTGATTTGTCTAGAAAGATTCAATATGTGGAGTGTCTTGTTAACCTTTCACCTTGTAATTTTTTAATGTTATATGGCGACCTTTGTATGGATTGGATTAAAATCACAACTTCAATTATAATCATCTATTCACGATACAATATGGTTACCTTCATCCGAGATCTTTCTTGGTTATCTATTTTGTCAAGTGGCCCTTGAGGAGTGTTGTAATATAGATTGTTAACCATTACTTCTTATAGTAAAAGGAGCCTTTGTAGATTAATCATTGATCATTCTTGTATTTACTACCGCTGTGTGTTAGTGGTGGTTTAAATATGGGTGACATGTGTGATTGCTGGTCAATCAAATATGAGTTGAGTGAACTCAAGTTGTCAAACTACAGAGCCTCTACACAATACATAGGTAAGGCCATTAGAGACGAGCCCCTGGGGACTAGGTCTAGCCCCTAGGTCTTGTTCGCTTATTATTACTTTGAGATTACTATTGATATATTTTATTGCATAACATGCAACTTGAATTATGTTTCATATTAAATTAAATTAGTTAGCAACTAATTAGTTCTATTTTAGTTATGTGGATTCCATGTCTCCACTTGAACTCAACCTTGATTGTCACAACAATCGCTTACTTGACTAAGTTCTTATAATTTTATTGGTCAAATGTTGTTATGCATTCATGAAGTGCATGTATAGGAAGTAGTCTTTTGTGAATCATGCAAGTGTTTGTGGTTGAAATTTGAAAATTGTGTCTTGTCCTTAACTAAATTTGGGTGTAAATTTTTGGACATGACAAAATATCTCAAAATTGGTACTCTATTTAAAAGCTTCTTGCAGTATACCTCAAATTTGGTGATCTATTTTAAAGAAAGAACCCTTGAAATTAATGAAATTTTAAATTTTTCCCTATACCATTTCATCCAATCATTTCCAAGGGATCTAATTAATCATTATACATCCATGCAAAAAAATACACAAACATATAAAGTACAACTCAATGAAATAATAAATAATAGAATTCATCATTATTGATTCATACTAAAAAACAAGCGCTCTGCATGAGCTGGAGTCCCTACCTTGAGAAGGTCTGTTTGTAGGGAAAACAATGACAATTGGAAAAAGAGGACATATAGTGCATAGGTATGTATTGCAAGAGACATTCATTATAAAATCTCGCTTTTCTATCTTTGTAGATCGGTCACTTGTAGAAAGGAAGGCAATTCTATAAATGGGATTTTCTCAGATTGAGAATATTGAAGTCTTCAAATGATTAAGTTGTATCTGTTTCTAAACCAGTGAATATGCATCAATGAGACTGTTGTAAATAGTTTTAGCTTAATAAGAATTTTCTACACTAAGTCCATAGTCTAGTAGCACTAAGGTGACTCAACTTCTTACGAACATACCAAAAATATAACTCAATTGACCCAATTCAGGGTTATGTGCACAAAATGGGCTCATTGAGTTGTAAAATTATTTTGAAGTCACCATTGTTCTTTATGATTCTAAATCTAATCCTAATTGATTTGAAAGCATAAACTTAGAAAGCTTCTTTTTTTTCTTTTAGTATTTGAGGGAACATTGGTATTTGAAGACATCAGAGAAGGCTATGTTTTGCATCCTTATTGCTTTTCTTAGACCTATTACTCCAATCTAAGTTTTATGTGCACAATGAAGACCAACATTCTTAGAAGACAAGAAAATTGAGACTCCATAGGAATACCAGCATTGACCACAAAGACATAAACCAATCTCTATGCTTCAGGGGTTACTAAGTTTCCACCTTGACTATTCTCTTACAGATAGACAATGCTTGGAATGCATGTACAAGCACCAATTAATCTTGTATGTTTAAGAGACTAATATTATAGATTGGCCAATGTATTTGTCTATTTAAGAGACAAATATTATAGAGCAGTCACATCAACACTAATCAAGCAGACAACAACAACACAGAGTAGCTAGATTGCAAAACAAACAAACTACTATTACAAACTGTTCCAAAGAACTTATACAAATTAACATTAAAATCCCACAAAAACATTGGTATTTTACCATAAGAAACCCTTACAATAAATTAAAATTTACTATTAGATTGCAATCACAATCAACAACTTGCATTTATCCTTGCTAGTTAAATTGCTCGAAAGCTTCCTTAGTAGCATTCAATTTTCAACAAACTAATATTTGATGATATTCAGTTTTCAATAAACTAATATTTGATGAATTTGTATTTCTTTAATAGTTTTGGTATCATTTCCTTGTGAGGCTTGGATGCATTATCCTTCAGAACAATTCTCAACACTCTCTTTTAGCTCCCTGGTTTAGCACAATATGTCACTTTCTATAGGGACCCCCATTGGAAGGGTATTGATTCTGAGATTTACAGGAGGTTCTTTTGTGTAGTAGCTACCCCTTCCAAGATATTATCTTTAACACAAGAAATTTAGAATTTAAAATCCCAACAAATCTAATAAACTACCTAATTTTTTTATATAAGCTTCACAAAAAACTAGTGGTTAGTTAATCTAATTCCTTGAAGAGCTAGAAAAAAGGAACTTGCCAAGATACTTTCATCTATAAAGCTTGTATGTAATGCCCATAATTTACACTAGGGCAAAAACACAACTACAAATTTTTTTTTTGAACAATAATGCAATAAACTAACATTAAATCAACCATACATGTGCATGGTACATGCAATGTGCATTGGTGATGTAGCTTGTGCAACATTGTCATTGACACGTCGCTTGAGAGTGGTGTAAGGGAATGAAAATGATTTTGAGTTGGCTCCAAACATAGGGTTTATAAGACTCTTAACTACCAACCAAAAGTTGATGCTCACTTTGCATAATAGTTAATGTCTTTGTTAGGCCTCCATGGTAAGGGTTCTCACATGGGGAAGCATATAAATATCATCAATTTGATTTACTAGAAACCCTAAGGATCAATTAATGAAACATTATACAATTGATTTCCCTATCCTAATTAGCCATCTTGCCAATAGCAAAGTGATTCACGTTTAACATTGCACCCCAAAATTCAAATATAAGAGTGAATAAATATATTTAATTTACAAGTTAATTAATAAACCTCCATTTTAATTTATTTATTATTACTACCATTATTTAATTCTCATTAACCTATATATATATATATATATAAAACAATTACTTACTTTAAAAATAAATATAAAGTTGTAAAATTAAAAGAAATAACTTATACTAATAAATACATTTTAAATTCCATATATATATATATATATATATATATTCCCTAAAAGGGAAGTAAGAAGGAATATAAATAGGAAATAGGCCTTTTTCTAAGAATTCCCAATATTACATCATCTATATATTTTTTAAGAAAATAATAATTTCCCATCCTTTATTATTCCTTCTTTACACACTCATATCATATTAAAAAGTAATAAGATGGTTTCTTTTGATTATTTAAAAGGAGTGGGAATATATTCCCGACCTTTTTATTAAAGAATCTTAAACTATGAGGATTTACATGGAGGGGGAGTCAAATAAAGTTAATGTAATAGAAATTTCAACGCATCTCAACCCACGATATATTTTTGTTTTCTTAACTTCATTCATTACTACCTATTCCTAGCAACGCCTACATTCACTTCAACACAATTTATTGTTTTATTCACTTCTATCTTATAAGATTTCTTTGGCTATAGGTCTCGTATTTTTTTTTCTTCTAATGTATTTAATGAATCGCAAAACGATGTTCCTACGGCTGTTAGAGTTTTCTTTTGGAAAGGTATTATCCGCTAAACTTAGTGGACCCGTCGAATTATGGATTATCATTCTTTCTTTTTATAAAAAAGAAGAAGCCCTGAGAGCCCTCCCATTTAGCGTGGCTATCATGAGTTTGGTGCGACTGAATGATAAGTGGCGATAGGTCAAAATGACAAATAAAACAAACTTTATGCCATATCTTAATCATGTTTTATGTCCATTTTGAAGACGAGGGAAAATAAATTCTGTTTGAGTTTTAACTTAACCCATTCTCCATTCTCGCCCTAACTCATGCCATCTGCAACCCTATTGACTTGCTACTGCAAACAATGTTTACAATATACTGCCCTTAGAGCTTGCTCAAGGGAATGACCAACACAACAGATTCGTGCCTAGAGCATGGACTACTGGAGAGATTATTGCACCAGGAAGGTTTGGCCACATGGGTATTTTGTTTTCTGAACATATGTATTACTTCCTAAACATTGGTGGGTTATTACCTTAGTTTCCTTGCTATTGAATGGGTGGATATCTGTGGATCTGCTTTAGCCCATAAATACTTTCCTACCTGAAATCTTGATGCAATATTACCAAGGAAGGAGGGTCTAACCCTGATAGGGTTCTGCCCTCTGCAAGGACCCAAGAGCCTGAAAAATATCTTCATCAACCATCTATGCACCATCTGTAGAAAATAAATATTTTATTTACTATATTTTATCTTGTTTTGTTTTTGATTCATTTTCCTAATTATTTTGAGCATAACAGAGGATCTAAGGGGCCCAACTAGGAATAACTACATACCCATAAACTGTAAATAGAAATTTCTTTTGTTTATCAGAAGAGGTTGCCCAAAAAAAAATTGGGGAAAATAATTTTATCTCTCTACTAGGCAAACACAGAGCTACCTATCCTTGAAACTGGTAGCTTAAGGATTAGGGGTTGCCCTCTCACAGGTAGTATTATGGATATGCATTCTACTGTTTAATACATACAAGCAATGCTCTCTTTTTTTTTTTTTCTATATGCATCAAAGTATTACATTGCCTATTTTGTTTAATATTCAATGGAAACTCCAGCCCTTCATTTATTAATTTACAGAACCATGCTTAGAAAGAAGCCAACCCATATTTTAAAGTAGATTCTACTTTGAAACTACAAATGAAATCAGAATGAAAACAATGAGATTTTATAACTATGCACCCAGACCTACCCTAGAGTAAATCCTCCTTCTTACATAAACATAATCTATATATATTTTCTCTTTTTTTTACTAAACATAAATCACCCATGTCACATAAATTACATTTCCCTGTTGCTCTCATTTCCAAGCATAAGTACGTAGATCATGACATGAATCCAGATAAAAGTTCATGACAAGGATTAAGTGCACAGTTAACTTTTAAAAAGATTCAGACTCATTACAGAAAGAAGGCTAGGAAATGTAATAGTTACTTCCTCATAATTTTGGTATCTTTTTATTTTTATTTTACACACAACTCTTTAGATTATATAAAGAGTCCTAAAACATAATAACCCCTTTCTTTGATAAGAACAAAATATTCATTTGCTATTTAATGGAAAGTAAACTTAACACCGTTGACATTTGCATTGAATGAACAGAAAGTTAAAATGATTATTTCCCTCTTGTTTCTCTTTTGTAATGTCCTCACCTAATTTGCTAACACAACAGTTTACCATTTGATTAACACAAAACAAAACAGTGGCAAGTAAAAAAAATGCCTACTCATTTATCTTTTCACATAACAGAAAACCAACAGAGACTTAAGTTTTCTGAGTAATAACATAAACATGATCCCATATTTCGTAGGTTCTTTTGTAAACTTTGTCACACAGTTTCATATAGAATGATCAAATAGTCCTTTCACTTATAACATGTAGTTACAACATTTCTACTTATTGGTTAGCAATAATGTAATTATAAAAATTCTTCATTTGTTCATTTACAATAGCACAATAACAGAAAATCCATTTGCCTATTTACAACAAGCACCCAATAGGGTGGTTTCCACTTGAGATACAACTATAAAATCCATTCTCGAAGTAACACATGTACTTTCAAATCTGTAACTCCTCAAACCTGCAAAACTAAACAAGGCACAAAACTTCTTCTATGGACCAATGGGGAGCTCACCTCCCAACCTTTGGTTGGAAAACCAACCACCCCCGAGCTAGGAGGCACCTTGGGAACTGGGTACATTCATGCAAGCCAAATACATTAACACACAAGATACACACAAAAATATACACACCCACCCAAGGGGATTTTCACATCACAAAGAGTTCATTATGAACCCAAAATGGGGAATGGAGGAACGTGGACTACACACTCCATTTTGGGGACCCAAAAGTAATATCAAGAATAAAAATCACCAAGTTTTCAACCCCTTTATTTTCAACCCTTCCTCCATATCTCCTTATTCACCCAACCATTCTTCACATTACACAACACATAGGGGTACTCATACCCATCTTCTAACCTCTCCTTTTAAGGAGGAAAAACATGTCCCAATGGAGGTTCCTACTCCAACCATCCCCAAATTTGGGATGCTCTTCCCAAATTTGGGTGAGCTTATTCCATTACAACCCTTTTCTCCAACAACAGTCACACAAAGAAAAGAACACAAAAGAAAATAACACTTAAGGGAAAGGATTTCAAACACACAATTACATGTATATAGCATACAAATTTGAAAACATAAGAAGTAAAAGGGTTTGGTGATCCTACCTTAATCCAAGCTTTGGAAAGAAGTAATGAGGATGAACACAACTCCACCTCCTCCAAGCTTGCTTTCCAATCTCCCCAAGCCAAATCCAAGATCTCCAAAAAAAAAATTCAAGTCCAAACCCAAAAAAAATGCCAAAGAGAACCCCCAAAACCCTTGTTCCTAGTTTCTCTTATAGAATTCAAGTTTGAATTTCTTTTGAATGGGGAAGTGACACTTTTCATTCACCCATTCACCCTCCCAAGCACATTCACCCATGTGTGCTCTCACATGTGTGAGAACTTGGGGGACTTCCAAGACAACATAGAGAAGTGGAAGTGGAAAGGGACTAGTCCCCATCCCACTTCTCAAAACCTTATTTTCGCCAAACCTCTTTAAGGCCTCAAAAAGGGTGCCCAATCATGAAACTAACTCAAAATTATAGGTTGAAAAGGTACCTAACCCATAGGTACTTGACCTAGGGACCTTAAATCAATAAAAACACTTGCAAAACTCAACTTTTCAACCCTAAAAAAGTGCCCTAAAGATCAAATCCGAGTTTGTCCACTTGGGTGGACAACTCACCACTTAAATGGATTGACATGGAAATTAAAACCATTTTACAAACATGTACAAATAACATCACAAAAAAAAATACATTTCATAGTGGAACTATAGTCCCTCCATATGGACTATAGCTTGGCTTCACTGGTAAATTTACTTAGGGTTCCCAAAGGTTACCTACAGTTTCCATTAGCCATGAAAAGTGTACCTGCACACTCGATGCACACATTAATCCATCCAATAAATCATATATCAAAAAATTTAAATCACCATTTCATATACACACGCTTCTATCCAAATAAATAATATATCAAAACAATTGAATCATCATTTCATATAATCAAGTTACATAATTTCACATAGCATATATATCTCATATCATAACTGGAACAAACACTAATCATATATCATATCCAATTCTTTTTACCTTAATTTTCAAATTTATCAAATTATAACATGGTTTATTCACAGCACCTATTTCATTTGTTCATCATTTCAAAATTCAACAACCACGGTAACTAGCATAAATTTAGGTTACCCATCATAGTCATCTAACTAAGCATGTAACATCATAATCAAATCATTATAAGAACTCGAATGTCTAAATACCATAGTCAAATCATCATAAGAACTCAAATGTCTAAGTATCATGTCATCAAGAGTATCTCTAAGGATGATCAATAACCACAACTCAAAATAGTCTAAATACTAGATGTATCATAGGGGTAGGCCTCACATTGTACCAGATATAACAACACCATCTATAAGAATGCTTTCACCAACTTTCACTGTCAAAACTCTATCAATCAATAGATGTAAGTAGTGCTGATACAAGCATACAACAAAAGCATAAAGACTATGAAAGAAGTGTTGAGACAAGCATGCAACAAAAGCATAAAGACTACCAAAGAAGTAGTGTTGAGACAAGCATGCCTACCGAAGTAGTGCTGAGACAAGCATGCAACAAAACATAAAGACCAACTCCAATGTAAATAAATACATGCTTTTTTTGGCTTAATTTTTTTATCATCAGCACAGTAAATGACTTCAACCATGTTGCTCATTACAATGGAAAAATTTGAACCAATTAGACTTGAGAAAATTGATCCCATGTCCCCTAGTAGAGCAAGGGGCCATTCAACTGCATTCAATTTTATAAGACTAAAGAAAGAACCTCTAAGTGGTGGATTAATCTTGTTCACACCAGCATTTGAAATCATTTCTAGTCTCCCATCTGCTCTTGTGTTACACTGACATGTATGAGTTCTTAAGCTTATGACTGTCATGCCTCAATTTTATTGGATTTTCTCCTGTTTTTGCCTATAAGATGATTTCTATGGAGTGTATGTATTTGAATTTTTCATACTTCTAAATTCTGCCTTATGCATTGATGACCTTGTCTTTCTCCTTGTCCGTTAACATTGTGGAAGTAAGACACTGCAAACATTTAAGTGTAGAAAAATGACATTTTCACCTTTTTTAGTTGTCGTTTCATGATTCATCTAAAGAACCAACAATATTAACCATTGTTCCATCCATGCTTTGTGAACTAGAAGCATGTGCTTCTAATAATTTCCTTGACCCTCCAGTGTCCATTGTGAAGTTCTAGAGAGGCGACCAAAACACTTAACCAGTTAGTTAGAAAAACAAGGTTTAGGGATAAAATAACCTAGTTGAAATACACTATTTAGGGGCTTGATTGAGGTAGGATCCTAAGTAGCCATAACCATTTTTCTTGTCCTCTAATGCATGCAACTTTCTACCTCTATATCTTCCTACAAGAGAATTGGATCTAAATTTGGCATGCACTATGATGGAACTAGTAGTTGAAGATGAGCAAGCTATGAAAATCTAAAGTCCTAGAACTTTAAGGAAATGTGATACCATCTACTCTAGTTCACTAGCACAGTTATAAGGTCAGTTCCATAGTTTTATAGATTATAGTTGCCAAAAGACTATTTATCTATATTTAGGTGCCTTGATTTTGTCATGTTGGTTGCATAATTAGTAAATTGCTAATGTATAATGCAAAATTTGTGGGGTTATTGAGAGAAGAGTAAAATGCAAGATGAAAACTTGATTGCAAGGGTGGCTTTGGCATTGCAGTCATCATCAGGGCAGTTGAAGAAAAAAGATGAGAGAATCCCTCAATTAAATTTTCACGGGACAAAGGAATTTACCACACTTAAGCAGAGCATGACAAACATTTTACCCTGACCAAAAGAAACAAGGCCGCATTGCAGCGAAGTTCCCACCAAATGCTAGCAAGAAGGTTTTGTCCTTGGCAGTTTAGTTGTAGCAATATGTTCAGACGACTGAGCAACAAGACTTGGCTGAAGCTATTATCTAGCAATAATCCAATTATTTAGTTCTAACTAACTATTTTCATAAATATCTAAACAAAATTAGAATCTAGAATTTGAACAGGAAACATAAACATTTGTCTACATGAGATGATTTATTTGACTAGAGCATTCATTTGACCAGAATAGGGACTCAATACATTTAAATGATATATATGGGGGTATATAAAATAAAAAGGATACTTGATTTGAGAAACAATTAAAAATCTCTAGATTTTTTAAAATGCCCTGATTATAGTGCAACACTATTACACAACAAAATCAAAATTCTCAGCTTGAGAATAATGCATTTATTTGAAAATTAGGAGTCATTACATGTGGATTGTAGTTGGGAAGCAACTATAGATTTCAATAGCCAACTATGAGCTGCAAATTGAGCTTCTAAAGCATCTGCTAGAGACTGAGCTTAGTTGAGCCTGCCACAGATAGAAATACCTTTTAGCTTCTCATTATGCTTGTTCCTTTCAAGAAGTTCCGCATTGTAAAGCACAATAGTACCATGGAAATCCAGTGGGTCCATCAAAGTCCTCCTATGTTGAAATACACCCCTGCAGCTGAAACCAGATCTTGTGGGTAGTGTTTTAAAGAGGCAACAAACTCGACATGAAGATAAAAGCTTGGCCCTTCAAATAGCTTTGGTTCCTCAACATCAAGAAGTTAAACATCAATAAATTCTTTAACAATTATTTTTAGGTACAATTATAGACTAATTAATTTTGATTAATATGCAAATCTAAAATTAATATTTATGATTTTTCAGTAAAAGAGCTTTTAAAATTCAGGTGTAAATTTATTTTTACATAGATTTTTCATGATTTTTCATAATCCATTAAGGTTTGAAATAAAGTTGTCACAAAATCAGATTGCAAAAGAGATTATAATGCTCATAGGACGGTTCTATGTTGGTAGGGCAATTTTGTAGAACAGGGGATTTGGTAGAATTTAAATGGGTGCCTGATTGGATACTTGAGATTAAGGATTCCTCTTTTTGACTGCGCTTCGTCTCCCACATACACATCTTTTGCTTCCATTCCCACCATCACTGACTTACTATTTTCCCTGCCTACAATGCTTGGGATTACACTCTTCAGCGCATCATCTCTAGTAAACCTCACCTGCAAATTAAAATTCATGGATTAAAACTATGTTTCATGAATGCTCTATTGATAAGACAATTCAGTGGTTACATCAGACCATGACATAAATTCAACTAGATTTCCAAATTACATACATAAATCTATATTTTGTGATTAACTTGACAAACCAAAACACATGATTTTTTCAATTAATCGAGTAAAATCAGTTTAGGGTTTGAGAAAGAATTGGGAAAAAAATTCTGCAGAAACGGGAAAAAAAACTCAAAAACCCTATAAGTGATTTAATGGAATAACCATGATTTTTGGTAAAAAAAATGTCAGAAATCAATCTGCCTCTTTAATTGCAAAAAAAAAATCCAAAAACCCCACAGTCTCTCCTCTATCTGTCAAGCAAGCTTTCCATGCCCATCTGTGAGCCAGTTAAAGGGATGCTGACATGCTATGCATGGATGTGTAATGTAGAAACATAGACTAAGCACGTGAATCACCTTGAAAAACCCCAACAAATTAATCTCTACATGTCCCTAGAAGCCGTATAATAAGGTGTCAAACATGCACATGCTGTGTGATCAGACACTAGACGCACATGAATACCCTATTCCCTGCCTTTGTTGTACCAGTTCAAACATTAGATTTGATTTTAATTTTTCCCCCTGCTTGCTTGTGATTGGTGACAAGATCTTTTTTTTTTTAATTTGTACAGGTAGGAAAATTGAATTTATGATTTAATAGCAAAGTTCACTCGATCATAGGCTAAAAAATTTTACCGGATTCCTGAGAAATGATTAATTGAAAACTTTGCTCATCGAAAACATTAGTCTCCGCCTAAAAGGCAGGGACTAAAAAATATTATATTCTTCCACATGGTTTAAAAAATATGAGACTTTAAAAATATATGGGCACCAATATGTGTGAAATTCATAACTCTCTAATTATATTATACAACAAATATTTTAGAGTAGATAAGATGGGGCCAATTGTAAGTTAAAAACATTTTTGATCAAAATTATATAAGGATGTACAAAACATGTTCAAGGGTATATGATTTTTCAAGTTTCAAAAGGGAGTTGTCAAAATTTTAGATTATATAAACCATTATTAGTTCTAAGGAAACTGTGGGAAGATGAGATCATGGATTTTGTGTTTTAATTACAAGGAACTAAAAGGGATCATGATTATATATTTATAGTATTTGATATATTCTCTAAGATGACACATTATCATGTAAGAAGATAAATGATGTAGTATAGAATAGTTATATTTTTCTTATTGAATTTGTGAGACTACATGGGTTATCAAGAAGAATAGTTTTAGAAAATAATGCTAAGTTTATTGGTTAATTTTATAACACATTATGGAAGAAAATGAGTATATATTTGCAACTTAGTTTTAGCACATCATTCAAAAAAATATGGACAAATAGAAATTGGTGAATACATGTTTGGATAATTTATTGATTTTTTTTTGGAAAAGATAGGAAAATAGGATTTTATATTAACACAAGAAAATTTCATATAATAATTCATTGAACACAATTACAAATTTAACATGCAATTTATAATAGTAAATGGAAGTACTACACGTATTACTTTAGAGTTAAGATGTATTAATTATGAACAAAATAAAAAATTATATGTATAAGATTTTATAGATCATACAAAGACAATACACAAAGTATTATGTAATTAGTTGGAAATGATAAATGTTAGATACAAGGAGAATTATAATAAGAAAAAGAGAAATACAAATTTTGTGGTAGGAAATGAAGTGATGGTGTATCTTAAGTTCTTAACAAATAAGTATATCTATTTAGAACATGAAATTTTGATGATAAAGAAATTTGGGACATGCAAAACTATAAAAAAATGATTAGATAAATATATGTGAAGTTGTATTACCAAAATGTTTGGGTATATCACTAGTGTTCAATATTGTATATTTGGATCAATATCACAAAGAAGAGTAGGGAGATATTAACACAGAGATACAATAGGAAAAAATACGACAATAGTAGAAAGAAGATATTGAAGAGGTTCTCAATAATAAAACTAAATGATATTTTTTTAGGTAGAAAGGAAGACCAATTATTTAGTCTCATATTTGATTTCTAAGGCTAAGGAAGACCACTTTCATTTACTTTGGTCAATGAAACTAAAGAAAACCACTTTTCAATTTACCTTAGGTGTAAGAGTAATCTTGCATTATTTTAAAAAATTGCATTCACATTTATTTATTTATTTTTATGTTAAAAAATAGTGTTCATCATAAAATGATCATTGCAACTTGCGGTTTCTAGTGCAAAATAATATGAGTTCTAAATTTAATCAAAGGAATATTCGAGACCACTGCTAAATCCATGTGACAAATATACAAT
Organism: Sequoia sempervirens; assembly: GCA_007258455.2. Lineage (NCBI taxonomy): Eukaryota > Viridiplantae > Streptophyta > Pinopsida > Cupressales > Cupressaceae > Sequoia > Sequoia sempervirens. The sequence goes on along the minus strand of VDFB02335081.1, from coordinate 58,820 downwards.
TTTTATGGAAAATATTTTTTACACTTCTAAGTTCAATAGTCCTAAATAGGTTCATAGTATGAATTACGTTAAGACCCAATGCATATTGTTTATTATATTCATTGAACAAAGTTCTCAACTACATGCTAGCTAACTATGTGCTTGATTTAACATCAAGTTTTATGCCACTTTGAAACCAACCAAATAATTCATAAGGCTAAAGATTAAATACATATGCATCACTCTAGATCATTAAAATTCAATAAAGAAATTAGAAATAAATAATAATTTGTTGATTGAAATTTTTAGTGGAAAAATAAAATCTTTGTTTGATAATATAATTAGAAAGATATGTGATTCACACATATTGACACCGATTTATTTTTCAATTCTATTGAGTCATTGATAGAATTATGAATAAACATGAGACACATGATCAAACAATGAAGAAAAACACCTTCCATGCAAGAGAGATGCACACACTAATCTACCATGTCATCAACAAGAAAAACTTACAAATTGAACCTCAAGAATCTTTAATGAAGATTTTCTATCTAGATAATACAATGAGGGTGTAGTGTCCCTCTAGTTGCTACTATGTGTTTCAGTTTTCTTATGTTCGTTTTCTAGTCGTTTAGTTGTTTTGGATACTATTATATTTTCTTTAGTTATGACACATATGTTATGTTAGTTGTTATACTCTATGGATGATACATTTCATATCATGATCATCTAGTTATGTTCATGTGATGACATTATGATTGAAACATGTGTGTTATGGTATATGCTATTTCTAAGTTTTAATGAGGTTATCATGATGTAATTGTTGTTTATGATATAATGATGCTCGTTAGTCTTGGTGAAGGAGACAGTGTAGCATTACTCACTGCGTGAGTACCTTGCTACTCTGTGATTCTTCTTCACGGTGTGTTTGTCAATATATGATGATATGCTTAACAGTGTTGTTTGATGTAGTTTATAGGTACTAGGCATCGTCTCCACCTGATTTGTCAGGTCTGAGTGTGCCCTGACCCAATGGAAATATGTTGTTTCAGAGATAGTGCCAGGTTTATCATTAGCCATAATTCTTCATTGAACAAGTATCTATTTGTCACCTATCATTGTTATTTTGTCATTTGTTTCCATCATGTCATTCTTTTTTTCGTCATGAATGGAAATTGATTGATTGATTAGTTGAATGGCTATTTATAAGTTATTTGAATTAATTGATGTTATCGAAATGTTAAGTTAAAATATTGATGTTTAGATATTTGAATAATTGAAATTGTAATGTTGTTTTTAAAAGGGTTTGATTAATTAAATTAATTAAACGATACATTTATTTAAATATAATTGTTAGTTTTGCATAATAGAATATTTATATATTGTGCAAGTTTAAAATGTTTGAAAAAGTAGATAACATTGAATTGTTGTTTCAACTGAAGATGTGAAAATATCTCAAAATGTGACTTCAAGTCATAAGATATTATCTTGAGTGTCTATTTTAGTTTGAATTGAATGATCAATTGCAATTGCATGCTGACTTTGAGTTAAGTTTGGTAACTTTTGAGTTAATTAAAAAGAGGGAATTAAAAAGCTTGGCATGTGCAAAGATTTTTCATGGTAGTTGTTTTGGAAAAAGTTTTGCTCGACAGTTTTCAGGAAAAAGCTTCTTTGCAGTATTTTGGTTTTGGAAAAGCTTTGGGTTGGAAATTGCTGAATTCTTCATCAAATTTTTGAGTGATTTGAACGGGATTTACAGGTTCTTCTATTTTCAATCTGTATTTTATTTAAAAAGAAATGAAAACCTTTCATGATTGTGTTTGAATGCTGATTGTTCTAAAGAAAATTAGTTTTTCTACAAAATTCAATTGACCTTCTTGAACTTGCAAAGAACAAGATGAATTAGTTACTAAGATTTCTTAAAATAGAATCTTGAACTCAACAAGTAAATCAAAACTAGCATTTATATGTATATATACATATTTGAAACATAAACTATGTTTAAAAACAAAAGAAGACGTGTCTTTGTATTATCTTATCATTCACTATTGAAAATAAATATATATAAAATCTAAAAATTTGCAACCAATGTTGCCAAACAATAAATCGTATCTACTTTAAATAATGGAAATGATTTACATCTCTCAGGAAACTTCTCTAGCTTTGAAGCCAATGCTGATTTCTTAATCAATTTCTGATTTTCAGGACATTGATTTGCTTAAGTTATCTAGTGCACCATCATTTACGTTGCCTTGGATTTCATTTAATAATCTGGTGCTTCATGCATCGATGGTATTGAGACTCGGGTTAATTTGTGTTTAGAAAATTCTTTTTTTACTATAGTCGAAGCTGAACTTTAGCTACCTCTGTTTATTGGAATTCAGATCTACCTTGATTCCATTAACAACCTGTCCAACTGCATCACTCAAACATTGAAGGCTGTAGCAGTTTAAAGTGTATTTCTGATTCCTTTGGTAACTTGTCACACCTGCAACACCTGAAAATAGAATGTTGTAGAGGTTTAAATAATCCCATTGGTTTCATTCGCTATCTGTCACAACTGCAACACTTGAACATAGAAGGGTGCGAACTTTTAAATAGCCTCCCTGATTTCATATATCCAATCCTTCTTGTGAGCGCCATCGTAAACTTACTTTATATTTTTTTTTTTATGGTCTATAATGTATACACTGCACTCCAATGTATTTTGGTGATACCGCCATGGGATTTTTGATTAGCTTTTTAATTAGTTTGTATACCTTCTTTTAGCCATTTTGAAATATATCTGAGTATTGTTACCGTAGGCGCGTAGTATTTCTTTCTGGGCACCAAACATATCAATTCTCTCAATTCACATTAAGTACATCAGTGATAACCTCTAGTATATTGATTGTTAACATAGATTGTTGTCATGGTTTCCCTTATTCTGAGGCCGAACACGGACAATTCTGATCATAGCACTTTTATAACTTCTTGGGTATTAGTTTGTTACCAATCTGTATTCCTCCCTGTCACTGTAGTTTGCTAAATAATATAACCTTTCCTGTTAATTCATGTTTGTAATGCGAATTAGGAAAACTATCTTGCTGAATGGTAGATTCGCAGTCAGTTTAAGGTATGAACCAATAGAATTTCGCACCCTCCATTTGAGACCGAACTCTTTACTGAATGAATGGTTGTTTCTATTTTAGTTAAGAGATTAAGATCTTGAGTATGGAGATTCTACAGTGCAACTGAATATCTTAGTTCGTTCCCTTGCATGGCAAGTTTACTATCTGATCTTTGTATGAGGTATCTATACATAACTAATTTTTACATGCATGGCACGTATAACTGAAAATATGTATGTGTTTCAATTTATATATATATATATATATATGCTTTATATTGATTTTGGAACACTGTATAAATGTCAGTGGCTGTAAGTTAATATCAATGTCTACGTGATTTATAATTGTATATTTTTGCTGCCTTTGTAGACCTTCTGTTGTATGGCAACAATTAGGTGAAACAATATATATATGTGTTCATATATGTGTGTGTGTGAGAGCATTGAACTGATGGGGTTCAATTGTGATTTATGAATTTATATTTAGATGTGAAAATATATTAATTTATATTTATTAATCAAATTGAGTTGAGATTTTTATTCCATTATAAGATGAAGTATAATATTAAGGTTACTTATTAGAAGTTGGAATTTGTAAATGATATCTATTTTAACAAGTTTGAATTTAAAAGAAATGTTAGTATTGTGAAAAGATATATGTATGTTTATGTGTAGAAAGAGTATTTAAGATATGATTGAAAATAATTCTAATTATAGTTTTGATTCGCTATTAAAATCATTATTTGATTTGTTTTAAAAGCTAAGACTACTATTGGTGTGAAAATAAATGTCTTTGAGATATGTTGTTTAAATATCTTTGGAGTGAATGATGATTATGCTTCACAATGCTTAAATGTGAAGGAACGTTGTGTATTTTGGTACATATGTCTTCCAGAGACTTTCATGTTCTTTAAAGAATTGTTTGAGTTAATTGAGTTTCACAATTATTGTATAAGATTTGTTGAAGTCATGTCGTGCACATTGTTTATCTTACCTATGTGGTGAATGAGAGTATGATGTTTTATGTCATGGATGAAATGTGATCATACCCTATTCTGATTTGTGCATGTTGGATATCCTATATGTTATGGGAGTTTATTTTGATTATAGGAAGAGTGGATTTTGATAGGGGCCGAGACCCTAAGTGGTAGCCAGGGTAACCTACCGAAAGTAGTTAATCTATTGAAAACCTAATTTAATGTACACGGGGTTGGGTGATAATCATAATATAAATCAAATAATTTGAATGCCTCACCTAGTGACTTAATGCTTGTATAGATTAAGGGTAGGTTGAGAAGGCCTAGAATGGATTGGTCATTTATCTTGTCTTCCTGAAAGGTAATTCGATTCCACATGAGTTTGTCTAGGGGCCGAGAATCTGTAGAGACTACTAGGGTAACTCTGGATGAGGGTCGATAGTCTAGGAAGATTCACCAGGGTAACCTAGAACAACTATGTGATGACACTCTTTCTGGAAGCATGTTTTTAGTCTCTTGTGTAGAGTTAACTGTTGTATTATGGTCATCTCTGGAAGCATATGTTGTGATTACTATGGTACATTGCTGATATGTCTTTATGTGATTGTCAGCCTTGTGATGTTATGTGCTATTCTATTATATGCCTTGTTTTACCTTAGTGGACCTGACATTATCTCCTAGCACGGGGGAGTGGGCCTTCGGGTACCACGTGGTTGGGAGGAACATGCTCTATCCTCCATCGGGTCCCCTTGCAAGTTATGCAGTTCAAGACGAGATTGTTCTTGATAGGTTCTTGGATTCTCTATGTTCATGGGGTTGGACGCTAAGCGTGCTCGTGAACAAGATGGACGGTTGTATATGTTCGTCATTCATATTGTATTATGATTTTGATGTTTGGAGATGTATCATGATCTCACTTGATGTATTTTGAATGTAACTTAATTTCATCATGATTTGTATTTGTAACATTCATTTGGAATAAAGTTATCCTTATGCTTTTTGTATCGTGGTTTAGTAATGTGATGTGTACTTGTATTTGTTTAAGTTTATGTACTTATGTTCTTAAGTTGTAATCAAATGATTTAAAAAAATAAAATTGTTCGATTATTTTATTATTTTATGTGTTGTTCTCTAGGTTCCCTGATGGGGTGTTACAGTTGGTATCAGAGCACAAGGTTCTAACACTAGGTACTCTAGACGTTTGTGAGCCCATTACGTTGTCTTAGATGTTAGAATCTGTAGTTGTGTTTTCTTGTTTGCTATTTTTTTTATAGTTGAGACTTGTCCTTGATTTGTGTAGGATTATGCCTAGACATTGTGGTAGGGGTTGTGGTCAAGGATTAGGTGTTGGCCGTGGGGCTAACCACCAGGATACTCCCCCTAAAATCTCTCAAGAGAGTGAGCATGCAGAACAACTGGGTCCTCAGTTGGATCAAGCGAGTGGGGAATAGATCCCAATACAACCAAAGGTAGAGGGAGCACAATTTTTCCCCTTATTGGAAGAGGTCCTTGCCTGCCTTGGTCCTAGACGAGAAGTTGAATAGGAAGTGGTTAGAGATCGAGACATATCACCTTGGAGAGTTGTTGATACTGTGGAGCAGGATGTCATTGTTGCAGGGCATATGAGAGTAGGGCACACCCTCCTACATTCGATGGTATTGGTGGTGGTCTTGAAGCAGAAACTTGGCTGATAGACTTGGGACGATGTTTTGCTATGCATCCTTATGGTAGCAATACCAGAGCTAGATGTGCCATTATGCATCTCAGAGGCTTTTCCTCTACATGGTGGCGATTGGACGAGCATAAGCTTCATCTAGAGATTGGTTCAGTCTCATGGGACATTTTTTGGAGAGATTCAAAGAACATTTCCTGTTAGAGCATTTGAGACAGTGACGTGCAAATGAGTTCCATGATCTGTGTCAGATGGCCATGTCTGTTGAGCAATTTTAGTGTAGGTTCTATGAGCTTAAATAGTATGTAGGAATTGTGGACAATGAAGTGATGTTACAACACTTCATCAGGGGTAATGAGATTATGCTTTTAATTGTATATTCATAGCTCCTGTTAAAAAAATAGAGCACATATACAATTGGGTGGAAAACAACGACCTCTCTTTTGCTGTTCCTCACACTAATGTTACGTCCAGCTAATCTAACCTTTTGCATGGATATTTATGGATACATCGACTATAATTGGGATTAGTACTAAATTTGAACCCAATCCTCCAACTGCTGCGTCAATTTTTTTTCCACTCACACTGAGCTTGCATTTAAGTATGATGTGGAACCATATCTTGACTGCCAAATCTTTCACCATTATTACAGATCTTGTGCCAACTACCTCTACAGAAAATCGTGCCCTTTCCCCACTGCTAATAATGTTATGCATGTAAGTAGATATAGGCTAGCAAAGAAATAATTATAGGATGAAGCGAGGATTACAAGGCACCCACTCCCCTTCAAGTTCAACATGAGGTTAAATGACTTGATTTGATTTCATCGGTTATACCAATTTCATCCTCATCCTTGCAGTCTTATTAGTGTGTTTTCCAGGTTTTCTTGTTTATTCGATATTGTGTTATTTGGCGTAGGTAGAAGTAAGCAATATTCATCAATACCAAAGGCTACAAGTCTGCGTATTTAGCCTTGGCTTAGTAGTATTTCTTCTTGTCTTCTTTTGTATATTTCTCTTTTCTTTTCTTATTTTGTTTCCTCCTTAATGACATTTGCGATCACAAGTCTGCAAAACTCATTTAAACAGTCATATTATAATGTCACATAATATATATTTAAATATGAATGAGGAATATCATTCTTCATGTAAATGTATCTCGGGGTTATAACATTGTACAAAGTAGTACAAGGTATATATATTTCTGGTATCTCCTCTGTTGCTGGAGCTACCGTAAGCCTTGTGATCTTCACTATACTGAGGAAGGCACATAGGCTACAATATTCTTTGAATATGAATGTGTAGGCAGGGACCTTCATACGTTGGGTGAAAGGAAAAGAAAAGAGCCTTGAGTCTGCTTCACCCTAGTGGCTATGAACCTGCCAGGAGTGGAGAGTGAGTCCATTGTGTGCATTAGATTCATTTTCCGTTTAGGATATTTCTTTAATTGTCACAATGTCTTTCTATTTCCTAATGGATTTTTTTTTGTTGTTGATGGTTCTTAGCAATTTATGAAAAAGAATTGTTTCTCGAGTGGAGACAAAAAAAAAAAATGATGATACTTCAAAGTGCCATTATATATATATATACTATAGTAACACCACAATTATGGTCATCTCAACTTCTCTTTCTAGTTGGTGCCATCATTTCTGTGACACGTTGTGTAATGGACTGCAACCAACAATGGTTCCAAGGGTCGAATAGCTTTGAAACCCCAAATACCCCAATGTCTTCCACCTATTTTAACGTTGCAACGCCATACATGGTAGTGGCATCCAAGTTATTTTTTATTTATTTCTCATGTATTTGATGTTGTATTGGGACATTTTTCAAACCCCTATGCTTTGTAACTTTTGCAAATTCTAAAAGAAATCATTTCATTAGCAAATGTAGTTTTGTTCGCGTTTGCAGCTCCTGTGTACTGTTTCCTATTATTTCAGAGTGAGTGAACAACACAAAGATTTAAATATTCACAATTTAGGTTTGGTTAGTTTTGATCATTTCTCTTCCTTTTAATATTGTTTGATGAATTTGCATAGTAGAGGAAAACAACTTGTTTTAATTGTCTTTTTAGCTATTTGCTTATAAATTTTGACATGAAGGTTCCCAATGAGAGTTTTGAAGGCGTAAGAATGTCCACACTCCTTCAATATTCATATATCTACATGTACATCATTGTTGAACACTGAGTGTGTTTATTCCACATAAAAGAAATTACCATCATTTTGTACAAACTCCTCTCGATACCCACTATAAAGTTTAGAAATCAAAACTTTTAATTAATTTTGTATCAATTCCCTCAATGCAACAATACACAACAAGAACCCCAATATTATAAATTATAATCACATAATTGAGGATCAACACACCAATGAATTTACTCCTTTCATTCTTCTATTTATTTTTACAAAATACTATTCTTTGTTACAACAATAACTCACAATTAGATTGCTCCTCTTATTGTTTCACTTTTGAACAATTACTATTGACTTACTAAAAACAATTCTCATCTTTATAGTATTACATTGAAAGAAATAGATAAAAAAAAACCACTACATAAGGCTTGCTCTCCACCCTACCGTAATGGCGTCATGGAGCCTCGTGGGCTCTAGCCATACCCCCGAGAAAGAAATCATCTTAGCTCCATGATGATAAATGGAGTCCTTTCTCATTTTTACAAAGGAACAAACTACATAGCACAAATTTCATGCATCTAGGTTCTCTACTTTCTATTTTTCAGCCATGATCTATACACTATGACACTTTCTTACAATAAACAAGTAAATGGAAACAAGAAGAACTTATCTCTTTTCTTTTACATGAAGTGATGAGCTCTTTTATCCATCCTTCCTCTTCTAGCCAAACCTTCACTACTTTCCCAAGAGGTGGAATCCTCTCCTTTTCTCATTCTTCCTACCATCTCCCCTAAAGTTCTCCAAGAGGAGAAGTGGGTAACACCCTCCTCTTCCTTCCTCCCCAAGATATATAGGATTTTCAACTTGCAACCTTTTTGAAATGAAATGAAATAAAATATTTTAATGACGTCCATGAGGCCAAAGAAGCCTATGGGACCCAAGAGCAACACCGGAACAACCCACAGCACATCCCTAGACAAAATGGAGGCATCGTTCGAGATCAACCCTTTGAGAGTGAATTTTGATGATGAAGTTTGCAATTTGTCGAGTCTTGAATCTTCAAACAAGGTATTTAAATTGTCAACCTGCACCGTATCCCCATAGCTGTCCCAGATGTCTTTATATGCTGAGCATTCTATGATAAAGTGCCATTCCGTCTCCACCATACCCTTGTTACAGAAACGACATATTCTATTTTCCCACTCTTGTTTGGGAACCACCCACCTATCCGTTTCACACCTAAGATGGTGTGAACTAGTTCGCAATTGAGCTATCAACATTTTTGCTTTCCATTTGATATTCGCTCCTATATAAGCCTTTTCTTCATGGTCCCTTGTGGGATTGAATTCTTTGATATAATAATCCTTTTTACGCCCTATTTTTTTCGTCCATATACCATATTTAAATTTTTCTCTCACATAATTTTTTATTTCTCCATTTGTGTTTGGACACTCATGCATCACAACATCCCATTTCTTCATCCATTTGATATTAAGTTTCATCCATGTGTTCTTTCTTCTAGTTAGCTCCTCTTTCACAATTAGCTTAGGCCATCGATGATCCTCCATATTCTGGACCTTCTTTATGTAGCTTAATAACCGGGTCATCACTGAGGCCTCCAAGGGAAAAGTACCGGTCTCAGCCAATAAAATTTCATAAGGCACCGCAGTCTTAAGCTTGGATGGGGAAGTGTGGAGTGTATCTATCTCCATCAATTAGAGTCTTTTCCATATTAAATAGGAAACATGCACTTGGACAACCCCTCCATCTTTCCATCCCATCCCTTCTTCAAAACTCGTTACTTTCCATTATGAGGACTTTTCAGGGGTCAAATCATGTCCTTGGGGCACTATTATATGCCCACTTGACCCCTACCACTATGGTATAGACCCTAGGGGGTTTCTTTTTGCATCCCAACCAAGGAAATTGACCAACAACCCTCTTTAAAGGCCCATTTAAGGACCCATCCGAAATTCAAACTTGGATAAGGGTTCCTAACCCCTAACCCCTAACCCCACTTACACCCACATGAAACATTATCAAATATACCCTCTCAACTCCAAAATAAATTATCCCTTTAATATCAACCCTCACCACTTCAACATGTTAACTTTATTTCTTTCTAAGCTCTAAAAGGGGGTTGAATTTATACCTTCAAGAAGAGTCTTTTAATTTTCTCTTGATGGTTCACCCATCCCATGCTAACACCGTTACCTTCCTGGACAATACCAACACAATCATAAGTAACAATTTGATCACATAAATTTGTTAACTAAATATTTTATACTTTAGCTATATAATAATCCATTTAAAATTCCAATTAGCTTTTCACAATATATGAGTGCATTCCACCTTCATGGTAATGACAATAAACAAAATGTCAAAATTAAATGCAAGAATATCACCAAAAGATCACCTTATTTATTATCCATAATATATCTAATCATCAATTCAAGAAAGGCATATAAAAAAATTAGGATTGTATTAAGTACCTACGAGGCGGGGTCTTACATCCCCCTTCCCCTTAGCTTAGACTTCCTCCTGGAAGTTGTTAAGGCCAAGAAAATAAATCTCAATGTAGCAATGCACATAAATCTATTAGAATATAAATTACTCTACTTTCTTGTTGAAGAAATCATAGTATTCAACCATTAAGCAAACATTAAATTAATCCCTTTCATGAATCAAGCATCTAAATGCTTAGAACAAAATTTTCCACCATAGAACATTTATTCAATATAGTCACATTATAACAAAAGTTAGTAGTGATCCATGTAGTTAATATTCTTGAAATCAATATGTATCCAATACATTAACATCCTTAGATACCCTTCAAGGTTCGCTTTTTCATCATAAAAATCACTCATGATGTTAGAAAATATTTTTGTTCTAATATGAATTCATGTCCCAAAACTAGTAGTCTCAATTTTAACTATCACTTTCTTTCTTACATAACAGTCAAGTATTTCCACATGTAATTTATTTACAAATTTACCCACACTTCACAACAATTACACATAATTCACATCACAAGGCTCAATGGGGTTTACAAGGATGGATATTCTTGGATACCACTCGAGGCCCTTCTCTAAGGACTCCTCCATAAAGATAAGAATAATCATAGAATGAGGGGAAGAATGGATCAATGACTGTCCCATACCGGTCCCATTCACAACCCCTTTCAAAATAAATTCCCCAGCACATCTACTCCCCTATACGTGTAATGCCCCACCACACAACCCTAGGGGAAGTTGTAAACTACTAAACAAATGCACAATTTTTTTTTTGTTTCGTTTAATTACAAATACATGTAAGATTAAAACACAAAGCCAACAATCCCCTAAGGTTACGAGACAAAGATTATTTAAATCACAAATTAAAACAACATGCATGAAATGAAACATAAGAACATTCACTTAAATAAATAAAGCACATACATTCCATACATGAGATTTTCATTTAAGACCATGAGATCTTTCATGGTTACCAATAACAAAAGTTTTACAATTACAATTACATCACTCATTCCCAGAATGAGGTAGATCAATAACATGATAGCTTAATTACAATTTCCACCTCGAGAATAATGAGGGGTAAAAATAATACAAGAATGACTAACATAAAAGAACCAAGGTAGCAACTGGATTCCACAAGCTCTCCAATATGAAAGCCTCATTCACACAAGCAAGAGCCAAAAAAAACAAAGGAGTAAGGTGCACGTTCCACCCAGCCAAGTGATACCCGAAGGCTCACCCCCCGTGCTAGGAGATAGTAACAAGGATTTCAAGTCAAGACCAACAACCTCTAAACATAGGCAACATGACTCAATTGAAAAAGATACAAACATGACATCACATGACACAAAGGTTACAATGCTTCCAAATTTTAAGTAAATGATCACATCACGAATACAAACATATTGTTGACTTAGGAGAAGTGTCATCACAATGTCGCATGGGATATCCTGGCAAGTCTTCCTAGGTCTTGGCCCCCATCTCGGGATATCCTGGTAACCTCTAACGACTCCCGGCCCCACATGCAAACCAATGCAGAATCAATTATCTTTCGAAGGGACAAGATAACGATCTTGCCATTCCAGGCCTTCTTGTCTCATCCCAAGTCTATACAAGCACTTGCATCCATGAGCGAGGCACAATTAATCTTTTTAAATGTTGGTACCACCTACACTAATCAATTGGTTTAAGTTTTCACTGAATTAACTAACTTACATTGAGATCTCCTGGCACCACTTTGTGTGTCGGCCCTCAATATAAGCCACTTCTCTAAGACAACACGTGGAACTATACCACAACCAAAGGGTATTCAAGTGCAACCTAGGAATAATGAATCCCTAATCACGACATGAAGTCAACATAGCTCGTTCATGATAACTGGGTACAACACTGGACACAATTACGCACTACCCAAGGCAAACAAGGTCGACCGACATGACAACAACCCCAGAATATAGTAGACGGTTCTAGCTGGAAGACTTACAAAATCTGACTTAAATTCCAACAAGAATAGACACCCAATGACGAAAAGAGGCTTGCAAACAATATAAGGTAACCTACATTAGGATTTCATAAGTCCAATCATTCATCGCATTAGTACACTTAATCAAATTAAATAAACTATGTTCTTGTACAATCACATAAGAGTTTGACTATTCGTTTGATTCTTGTTGACGCAATACACACAATAAATTAAATCAATCTTTCTTTTGATATACAATGATTTTCCATAAACAAATTTTCATCTATCCCTTACAAGTACCTTTCTCTTTAAAAAAAAAAGAATAATTCACATTTAAATATAAATATATATATATTTTAAATATCTATGTAATCAAATATATATACATATATATTTTAAAAAACATATATAATTAGTATTTAAATATAAATGATAATCATTTAAACATACATTAAACTATAATATAAATATATTATAATACATATATTATATATAAATAATTTTAAATTATTATATACAACATATATATTAAAAAATATATATAAATTATATTTTAATTGATAAATTAAAACATTAATTTCCAAATTCATATTATATATATTAAATATAAAATATATTAGATACTTTATATTTAATAAATATAATAAATATGTATAAAAAAAAAATGGATTTTAAAACATAACAAGCGGTGCCCATTAGGGTTCGGCCACACCCTGCCCTAATAGGGGATGCAGCCCCCATGAATGGGGGCGACGGCCTGTGTAGGCAGCGATGGTGCTGCCTCCACAGGCGGCCGTCGCCATCCATGGGGGTGGCCAAGAGCTTGAAACCCTTCCCTTCCACCACGCATGGCGAACACAAAAAACAAAAAAGAAAGACGATCCGCCATTCGTGGATTCGTGAGAAATTTCAACTGGTAAAAAAAAACATTTTATGGGCAAAAAACCAGAATGAAGAAAAAACCGAATTCTTTTATTTCTTCGAATTTTTTTAAATCAACGAACTCATAAATATATAATATATATATATTTGTATATATATGTATATATATACATATAACCAGGTATGTATATATATATGCATATATATATATAAATATATACACACAGTCATAATAAAATGACTGTAAAAATATTTTTCTTCAATACCCAGATTGGGCAAATGCTCATTCTCAAAACAAAAAAAAATAAAACAACATTGAAACATATAATTTAACCCAGCTATTTGAAAATTTCCCATTCTTTCCCAAATTTAAATGAGGGCCATCACAAGCACACAAAATTTCACAAGAATTTCCATTTGAAACACCATGTTTTAATCAAATTTTTCTGTTGCAAAGTTTGATGATAAAATTTTAATTCACTAAATTTTCACAATATCTTTTGAGAATTTTTGATTCAAGTTTGAATGGAGTTTTTTGATGGGTTTTTCTTCTAATTCACAGTTTTGAATCCTTTAAAAATTTGAACAACTTCTAAATGATTTTCAAAATAAGAATTGCACAAAATTTAAACATTGAACCTTGTGTTTTCTCCAAGTTTGAAGTCTTTCAATGGAGGTTTGTCTTTGCTTTCCAATTCAGCTTCACCCCTTTCAATCTTCCTTGCATCAATCTTTCCAAAAAATCCAATCCAAGCTTGCTCTCCAATTTTCAATTCTCCACCCAAAATTCAAATTAAAAAATTCAAAAATAAAATGAATTACCTTATGCAATTTTTCCCCCAAATTTGTCAAACCCTTAAAATGGACTCACCCACCAAACTTATTGCTAAAACAAGATATATATATATATATTTTTGCAATTTCATAAAACAATTTCCATTTCCAAGTGTAATTTGCACAATATTAATTTAAAACAAAGATCTATTTTTGCAACCCAAATGATAATTAAATTTTCTTTCTTCAACAAAATTGAATTTACCAATTTACATTAAAAATCATTTTTAATTTTATTTCAAAAAGGAATGCAAGGCAATTTCTATTTTGATTTGATCTCAAAATTTAATAATGCTAACACAACATTTTAATTTAATTTATCAATAAATAAATCTAATCCATGATTAGATTATTTATTGATTGAATTAAACTAACTAATTAATTAATGAGCACTCCTTTATTTATTTTGACAATGAAATTAAATAAAACAAACACCATTTTTCTTGCAAATTTTAATACGCAAGTAAGGAGGGAAGAGGCAACCAAGAAATTAACTTATCCCAACTAACAACCCGACGACACACTATGGCTAGGGTGATGTCACGACACAGAAAACCTAGCTACTATCTCCCAATCGTTTTTTGTTGGACAAGGGACATGCTCAGACCTGTGGAACCAGGTCGAGTCGATGTCCTGTACCTGCATCCTGCACACAATACGAGTGTCGAAACATGCATATATATATATATATTAAACACACCATGAAGAGAAAATCGCAGGATCATAGGGCGCTCACATGTGAGTGATGTGATCCTGTCCCCTTCACCAATACAATATCGCTAACTGACGCATCTAATCATCACTGATACAATCAAAGCATAAACATCAATAATTCACATACATGCTAATTTAATCCATAATATGAAATAATAATAACATCTGAGTAAAGTGCCATCACATCAAAACATAATGTTTACATCGCTTAACAATTAGCGGTCAATAGTAATCAAGTTTATAACCAACGTGCTAACAAAGCAAAACATACATAACGAACACTGTTCGATCAAAAGAACAAAATGGAGGGGTGTTACAATACGACCTACCAGGGAACCCCCTGAGATATGGCAGTTTACATATGTCATATTACACCATGCTTACCAGCAATTAGAAAATATTAAGAAGGTCTCAATTCAAGAAATCATAAGATTATAAACCAACGTTTCAATAAAACATAAAATTAGAAAATTAAGAGAAAAACCAAATAAAGATCAATTGTAGCTACATTTCAACATTCCAATTCAAAAATGAAATTAAATAAGTCCTTGAGGAAATTCGGACTATAAAAACCTTCAAGTGGCTAAATAGCCTAATACAATAAATAGAAAAGTACAAATTGCTGGCACATAATAAAATAAAACAACAATCAAGAATTACCAATAATTCATATTCCAACAATAAAAACTGCACAATACGAGCATCGCGTGATTTGATAAGCCACCTAAGGGGAGGAGGGGAATGGTGGTTCTCTAACCACATAAGTATAATAGCATGCAATAATCTGGTGGTCCTTGACTGCATAAATATGAATAATTGGTGGTCCCTGACCACATATATATGCATCACTGGTGGTCCCTGACCACATGAATTTGAGTCACTGGTGGCCCCTGACCACATAAATATGAATCATTGGTGGTCCATGTAATTCCATCCTTTACCCATGGGTTATAAACATCAAGGAATAGGTTTGCACTATGAACCAACAATTGTGGTTCTCATATGTGGGGGAGTAGGCCATAATCAACATCCATGGGAGGATTACGATGACTCGGCATAGATCCTTTATCAGGATTAGGGACAACGCCCTGAGCTCATAATTTCCCGATGGGAGAACATGTGCCTCTCAACCCCTATTTACACTAGCTGGCATCACACTCCCATAAGGGGGGAACCAAATGCTACTGGTACACATTTAACATACACATAAAACTAACACAAAGGAATACATCACATTTCATTTAATAGACACACTTATACACTTAACACATTCATTTGAACTCACAACTAGCTAGCTTACATAAAGGCCATCACAAAGGGTACACATAGGGGATCACACATGACATCCCCTCACCCTTATCCCAAGTTGGATACCTTGTATCTCATAATTGGGGCACATCACATTTACTATTTTTCCACTTCACAAGTCATAACACAATACACTTTTACAAAATTCACCATATTATAGAACAAAATAATACACTTAAATACATTCTGGATATTTTCTTAAAACAATATTCACTTTGCTTCTTAATTTTGAAGATATCCACTCACTTGCATAAGTAAAAGAAATCACTAGACGATGTGAAACATTTGCTTAGATATTTTACTCCATCTTCTTAGAACTCAACAATACTTGGTTCACCACACTTTCCATCTTGCTAAGTTAGTGTTTGGCATCACTTTAAAATAAAGATCGGTTTTTCTATAGTTATCATGCCATTCTTTTTATTATATTCAACTATGTTTGTTATGTTCACAACATATCCATACAGGTAATACCACTATGTTTTTCACACATGTTAAAGAGAGTTTCCTACTTAATAAGGAAGATAATTAACCATTTTCATTTGAAACATCACAATATGAGACAAATAAATAAATAAATAAAGCTCAATGCATAAAACACATGACAAATCATGAAATAGTAGTTCTCACAGCTTACTAATATCTCTTTTGTAAATCTTGTATTTTGCTATCTAAGGTTGAACCATCCAATCATATTGTCATAATCATCATTTTCACAATCATAGCTCCATCTAATCTCATAAGATGTATAATAAGTAAAAGTCTTAAAAAAAAATTACCTAATTTAAATTTTTCTCCTTTACATTTGGTTGTAAATTTTCTTCCCTTAAAGAGTAAATATAGTCAATGGTATAGAATACACAACATTAGTTAGAAGTTTTACAAGTCTACTTTAGTGTCTCTTATCTATATTTCAACTTTCCCATCTCATAATACACCATGAGCCATACATAATTCGTTACTCAATTTATAATTTCATACAAATGATTATTCAATCCTTATGACATGCACACGACCTTCAAGGTCAACACGTAATTGAGTGTGTTATTACTTCCTATATATGGCATACATCCTTTCTTACTTCAACAACAAGTCTTTAGTTCTTAACTCATTTATAAGAGAATATTAATAGCATGAGTTCTAGCTAATGTTTTAACTCCAAGTTCTCATTTTGAAAGGATCTCTTCACAATTCTTCTTATGTTTAATTATTATAAGGGGGCTGACTTAAACATCATATTTTCTAGTCACAATCTTATTTCAATTGTATTCTTCTATGCCTTCACCTTTGACTTGAATCATAGAAATCATGTTGCTTCATTTACTATTTAATCTTTAAACAATAAGACATAAGAGTTTGGGTTATAGTTGCACTAAGTTTACTAGGTCATAGTTTACTTGTAAAAGTGCTTAATTAACTTTTTAGTTTCACCCTTCAATCCTATGTAGCATCTAGTTTTGATCCTTTTTTCTAAATAGGGTTTACTATGCGGCTTAAGTTTTCAAACATTTGTTTACATTCTTATTCATGCAATCTTATCTACCAACCATTAGTTGACTCACCTTAGAATCTCAAACATTCAGTAGCAGGACTCTTTCTTATGTTGAATCATAATTTAAATGAGTGTTAAGAGGCTTAAGTGTTATTGATGTCTGAGGTATGCGCGCAAGATCGATTCTAACACATCCCTAAATTTCCCTTAGATATCATCACGTAGAACCAAGGATTATGCACTTCCAAGTTGTACAACCTTAATTTCCTCTTTATCCATTCTCTAATTAACACTAGATGCGTTTGAAATGTATACATGACGAGAGTTATGAGATTTCTAGTGTGGTACTCTTTGTTGAACATATAGTTTATTAATAAATGATGCTTAGCAAAAAAAAAAAAATTATTCTACAACTAGTTTGAAACATGCTAGGCATATTTATGTGTAAATCGATCCTTCATCTTAAGTTTAGTCGAGAACATTTAGAAAATTCTAGTACAACCTTCTCAGTTTAAGATAATATTTCTTAATCACGTTGCCTCTAATTTAAACATTAACCCCATCTTCATCTTTTTCGATTATGCTTAACTATGATTTTTGATTTAACCCTTGCCTAAGGTTCACTGGGAGGAATCAATCAATAGTCTCAAAACACTCCCATATATTTCCTAAGTTTGAAATAATGATTAATTTTCTAAAGTTGAACCATACAGTTAAGAGTAATTTATTTAATTATTCAAGGTTATATGTTACTATCCACAATAATTCAACTTTTCTATCAACGCCATAAATGTCCTTTTTGGTGGAAGAATTTAGGTTCCTTTGATCTTAGGTATTGAAGTGAATCATATTATTTCACTAACTCATAAAAATCTCTAATAACCATATTTAACAACCATTTCTACCTTCCTAAAGTTTAATGGAAGCGTCACACGAAGATAGGTCTGATAACTCTTATTAGATGGACTGTTGCATCTGCATCACTTGCATAATCATAATATTCTTGAGGTATTGCCTTTGGAAGCTAAGTTTTTTTCTTTTCTTTTCTTGAGATACATATCATTAATTAAATACCACAAATGGCTAGAGTTTGGTTAACACGTTTTTTTATAAGTTTTAATAAAAATGGTTAATTGTAATTAGATTCCAATGTTCCCACACACGATAGACCCTCAAAAATTTATTGGATTGTAGACATTTTGAAATTCCATTGCTGCAATGTTATTTGCTTGTTGACCACATACATAATAGCTAAGACCCATTTTATTCCCAGAGTACCCGGTGTTGCAACCTGGGTTTGATACCAAATGTCATGCCTGAAAAATTTCATTGAAAACCCTAACAATTTTTTTTTAATTTTTAATTTTTATAAAACATTAATTCTTAAACCTTAACGCACACATATTGTGTTTAACTTTTTAGAACCACACATGATGAACAAATTTTCACACATTAGAAGAATAAAATAATGAATCTTAACACTAGGTTCACAATTGCTATTCTCTTTGGTATTTTATCTTGAGCAATGACACTCATAATGTTAAAAGACACATATATTTAAAAATACTATTATTAATTGATCATATTATTGTTGGTGTTAATATCCTCCTTGAATTCTCTTATTGTAACAATAATGATTATTTAACTCACATATTTTACATATACAAATACCATATATTCCAATAATAATTTCCAATTTCTTACAACTACTAATATATAATCTAGATTCCTTATTATACTTATAAACAAAAGATTAACCAATAAATAGTTAATAAGTAATAGTTATTATGTATAAAAAAATAAATATAAATTATTCTTAAAGGCTAATTCTCATGTTTCTATTGTTTTTTTCCCGTGAATAATAAATATACTTTTTAGTTATTTTAAATGGCTAAATTCCCTCCCCTTTTTAAGGGAGTAGGAATCGATTTGATCACTTGCTTGTTTTTAGGGAAGAAATATTCAAGTTAATAAATCGCATAAAGTTAATATGGAAAAAAAAAACTACCCCTATCTTTTATTTTCTTTTTTTCTTCCTTTTTCTTAGGCAATAAAAGTGCACAAAATCTAATTAAAGGATAATGGATTAAAGTGTTCCAAAATTGATAATTATATGAACTATAATTATTTTAACATTCACATCAGATAATTTTCATATAACTATTCGTGAAAAAACTATTCCATCAAATTTAATTCAATAATAACCATATTAATTCGTTTTGCTTTCAAATCAATATAATATTTATGGCCCAAAATTCAAATTCTTAATATTATTTTTATTTAACTTAAATTACACCCAGGGCATTCGTCAATATTTAAACTCAACTCCAAGTAATTAATTTACATATTGGTTTTACGTGATAAGCATTTATTTAATTATTACTAAATCTCATAAATAAATCTCATAAGAAACATTACGTTACGTATTCAAAATTTTGATTTTTTTTTTTAAATAAATTCCACATTTAACAATATTATTTATTTATTTTTGTTCTCTTCAATATTTAACAACACTTTTAACATTATCTAACCAAGAGAATTACGGTTATGAGATTGAAACATAGATCTGTACTAACGCCTACTTTTCCAACAAATTTAATGACATTATTTACTGTTTGCTAGTGAACATTTTATTACTAATGTACTAATCTTTCAAATTTATTGACCCAACCTAGAATACTACCACAATCATATCAGAACTGAAATGCCTTGTCCCAGCATTCGAGTCAACAGGGAGATGGCCAATATCATGGAGTGAAAATACATCATACTCAGCTTGTCAATTGTCACGCCCAGTGAACCATTCTGCACAGAATTAACTGCAGCCATTAATGTTCTCTCTCACTACACTTCTGATATTCCTGTGAATGGATTCTCTCGATTGATTTCCCAGCTAGATACTTTCGCAAATGGATTGAAACTTAATTGCATGTTCAGGAGAATAATAAATAATATGTCACCCTTTTACAACCTTGAGCTGAATAGGCACCCACTTGTTATTAGCCAGTTAAGACTTAAATTGATGTGATTTGGACAGTTTCGCTTCACAGTAATTATCTCTTGAGTTAGTTGGTAATGAGATTATGCTTTTAATGGTATATTCGTAGCTCCCGTTAAAAAAATAGAGCACATATACAATTGGGTGGAAAACAACGACCTCTCTTTTGCTGTTCCTCACACTAGTGTTACGAACTTACGTCCAGCTAATCTAACCTTCTGCATGGATATTTATGGATACATCGACTACAATTGGGATTAGTACTAAATTTGAACCCAATCCTCCAACTGCTGCGTCAATTTTTTTTTTTCCACTCACACTGAGCTTGCATTTAAGTATGATGTGGAATCATATCTTGACTGCCAAATCTTTCACCATTATTACAGATCCTGTGCCAACTACCTCTACAGAAAATCGTGCCCTTTCCCCACTGCTAATAATGTTATGCAGGTAAGTAGATATAGGCTAGCAGAGAAATAATTATAGGATGAAGTGAGGATTACAAGGCACCCACTCGCCTTCAAGTTCAACATGAGGTTAAATGACTTGATTTGATTTCATCGGTTAAACCAATTTCATCCCCATCCTTGCAGTCTTATCAGTGTGTTTTCCAGGTTTGCTTGTTTATTCAATATTGTGTTATTTGGCGTAGGTAGAAGTAAGCAATATTCATCAATACCAAAGGCTACAGGTCTGTGTATTTAGCCTTGGCTTAGCAGGATTTCTTCCTGGCTTCTTTTGTATGTTTCTCTTTTCTTTTCTTATTTTGTTTCCTCCTTAATGACATTTGCGATCACAAGTCCGCAAAACTCATTTAAACAGTCATATTATAATGTCACATAATATATATTTAAATATGAATGAGGAATATCATTCTTCATGTAAATGTATCCCGGGGTTATAACACTGCACAAAGTAGTAAAAGGTATATATATTTCTGGTATCTCCTCTGCTGCTGGAGCTACCGTAAGCCTTGTGATCTTCACTATACTGAGGAAGGCACATAGGCTGCAATATTCTTTGAATATGAATGTGTAGGCAGGGACCTTCATACGCTGGGTGAAAGGAAAAGAAAAGAGCCTTGAGTCTGCTTCACCCTAGTGGCTACGAACCTGCCAGGAGTGGAGAGTGAGTCCACTGTGTGCATCAGATTCATTTTCCATTTAGGATATTTCTTTAATTGTCACAATGTCTTTCTATTTCCTAATGGATTTTGTTGTTTTTGTTGTTGATGGTTCTCAGCAATTTATGAAAAAGAATTTTTCTTGAGTGGAGACAAAAAAAAATAAAAAAAAATGATGATACTTCAAAGTGCCATTATTATATATATATATATATATATATATATATATATATTATAGTAACACCACAATTATGGTCATCTCAACTTCTCTTTCTAGCTGGTGCCATCATTTCTGTGACACGTTGTGTAATGGACTGCAACCAACAATGGTTCCAAGGGTCGAATAGCTTTGAAACCCCAAATACCCCAATGTCTTCCTCCTATTTTAACGTTGCAACGCCATACATGGTAGTGGCATCCAAGTTATTTTTTATTTATTTCTCATGTATTTGATGTTGTATTGGGACATTTTTCAAACCCCTATGCTTTGTTACTTTTGCAAATTCTAAAAGAAATCATTTCATTAGCAAATGTAGTTTTGTTTGCGTTTGCAGCTCCTGTGTACTGTTTCCTATTATTTCAGAGTGAGTGAACAGCACAAAGATTTAAATATTCACAATTTAGGTTTGGTTAGTTTCGATCATTTCTCTTCCTTTTAATATTGTTTGATGAATTTGCATAGTAGAGGAAAACAACTTGTTTTAATTGTCTTTTTAGCTATTTGCTTATAAATTTTGACATGAAGGTTCCTAATGAGAGTTTTGAAGGCTTAAGAATATAGATGTCCACACTCCTTCAATATTCATATATCTACATGTACAACATTGTTGAACACTGAATGTGTTTATTCCACATAAAAGAAATTACCACCATTTTGTGCAAACCCCTCTCAATACCCACTATAAAGTTTAGAAATCAGAACTTTTAATTAATTTTGTATCAATTCCCTCAATGCAACAATACACAACAAGAACCCCAATATTATAAATTATAATCACAGAATTGAGGATCAACACACCAATGAATTTACTCCTTTCATTCTTCTATTTATTTTTACAAAATACTATTCTTTGTTACAACAATAACTCACAATTAGATTGCTCCTCTTATTGTTTCACTTTCCAACAATTACTATTGACTTACTAAAAACAATTCTCATCTTTATAGTATTACATTGAAAGAAATAGATAAAAAAAAACCACTACATAAGGCTTGCTCTCCACCCTACTGTAATGGCATCATGGAGCCTCGTGGGTTCTAGCCATACCCCCAAGCAAGAAATCATCTTAGCTCCATGATGATAAATGGAGTCCTTTCTCATTTTTACAAAGGAACAAACTACATAGCACAAATTTCATGCATCTAGGTTCTCTACTTTCTATTTTTCAGCCATGATCTATACGCTATGACACCACCTTACAATAAACAAGTAAATGGAAACAAGAAGAACTTATCTCTTTTCTTTTACATGAAGTGATGAGCTCTTTTATCCATCCTTCCTCTTCTAGCCAAACTTTCACTACTTTCCCAAGAGGTGGACTCCTCTCCTTCTCTCATTCTTCCTACCATCTCCCCTAAAGTTCTCCAAGAG
Organism: Sequoia sempervirens; assembly: GCA_007258455.2. Classification (NCBI taxonomy): domain Eukaryota; kingdom Viridiplantae; phylum Streptophyta; class Pinopsida; order Cupressales; family Cupressaceae; genus Sequoia; species Sequoia sempervirens. Next base: position 35,528 of record VDFB02335081.1, on the reverse strand, counting down.
GAGAAGTGGGTAACACCCTCCTCTTCCTTCCTCTCCAAGATATATAGGATTTTCAACTTGCAACCTTTTTGGATGGGGAAGTGTGGAGTGTACCTATCTCCATCAATTAGAGTCTTTTCCATATTAAATAGGAAACATGCACTTGGACAACCCCTCCATCTTTCCATCCCATCTCTTCTTCAAAACTCGTTACTTTCCATTATGAGGACTTTTCAAGGGTCAAATCATGTCCTTGGGGCACTATTATATGCCCACTTGACCCCTACCACTATGGTATAGACCCTAGGGGGTTTCTTTTTGCATCCCAACCAAGGAAATTGACCAACAACCCTCTTTAAAGGCCTATTTAAGGACCCATCCGAAATTCAAACTTGGATAAGGGTTCCTAACCCCTAACCCCACTTACACGCACATGAAACATTATCAAATATACCCTCTCAACTCCAAAATAAATTATCCCTTTAATATCAACCCTCACCACTTCAACATGTTAACTTTATTTCTTTCTAAGCTCTAAAAGGGGGTCGAATTTATACCCTCAAGAAGAGTCTTTTAATTTTCTCTCGATGGTTCACCCATCCCATGCTAACACCGTTACCTTCCTACACAATTCCAACACAATCATAAGTAACAATTTGATCACATAAATTTGTTAACTAAATATTTTATACTTTAGCTATATAATAATCCATTTAAAATTCCAATTAGCTTTTCACAATATATGAGTGCATTCCACCTTCATGGTAATGACAATAAACAAAATGTCAAAATTAAATGCAAGAATATCACCAAAAGATCACCTTATTTATTATCCTCAATATATTTAATCATCAATTCAAGAAAGGCATATAAAAAAATTAGGATTGTATTAAGTACCTACGAGGTGGGGTCTTACACAAACATAGAAGGCTGTAGCGGTTTAAAGTGTATTTCTGATTCCTTTGGTAACTTGTCGGATCTAGAACACCTGAAAATAGAATGTTGTAGAGGTTTAAATAATCCCATTGGTTCCATTCGCTATTTGTCACAATTGCAACACTTGAACATAAAAGGGTGTGAACTTTTAAATAGCCTCCCTGATTTCATGTATCCAAGCCTTCTTGTGAGTGCCATCGTAAACTTACTTTATATTAAATTTTTTTATGGTCTATAATGTATACACTACATGCCAATTTATTTTGATGATACCACCATGTGATTTTGGATTAGCTTTTTAATTAGTTTGTATACCTTCTTTTAGCTATTTTGAAATATATCTGAGTATTGTTACTGTAGGCGCGTAGTATTTGTTTTTGGGCACCAAACATATCAATTCTCTCAATTCACATTAAGTACATTAGTGATAACCCTTGCAGTGTTAACTTAATCTCTAGTATATTGATTGTTAACATAGATTGTTGTCAGGGTTTCCCTTATTCTTAGGCCGAACACGAACAATTCTTATCATAACGCTTTTTATAACTTATTGGGTATTAGTTTGTTACCGATCTGTATTCCTCCCTGTTGCTGTAGTTTGTTAAATAATCTAACCTTTCCTGTTAATTCATGTTTGTAACATGAATTAGGAAAACTATCTTGTTGAATGGTAGATTCACAGTCAGTTTAAGGTGTGAACCAATAGAATTTCGCACCCTTCATTTGAGACCAAACTCTTTACTGAATGAATGGTTGTTTCTACTTTAGTTAAGAGATTAAGATCTTGAGTATGGAGATTGTGCAGTGCTACTGAATATCTTAGTTCGTTCCCTTGCATGGCGATTTTACTATCTGATCTTTGTATGAGGTATCTATACTTAACTATTTTTTACATGCATGGCACGTATAACTGAAAATATGTATGTGGTTCAATTTTTTTTTTTATATATATATATATATATATATATATATATACTTTTGGAATACTGTATAAATGTCAGTGGCTGTAAGTTAATATCAATTTCTACATGATTTATAATTATATATTTTTGTTGCCTTTGTATACCTTGTGTTGTATGGCATCAATTAGGTGAAACAATATATATATGTTCATATATATATGTGTGAGTGCGTTGAACTGATGGGGTTCAATTGTGATTTATGAATTTATATTTAGATGTGAAAATATATTAATTTATATTTATTAATCAAATTGAGTTGAGATTTTTATTCCATTAGAAGATGAAGAATAATATTAAGGTTACTTATTAGAAGTTGGAATTTGTAAATGATATCTATTTTAACAAGTTTGAATTTAAAATAAATGTTAGTATTGTGAAAAGATATATGTAGGTTTATGTGTAGAAAGAGTATTTAAGATATGATTGAAAGTAATTCTAATTATAGCTTTGATTCGCTATTAAAATAATTATTTGATTTGTTCTAAAAGCTAAGACTACTATTGGTGTGAAAATAAATGTCTTTGAGATATGTTGTTTAAATATCTTTGGAGTGAATGATGATTATGCTTGACAATGTCGTATTTTGGTACATATGTCTTCCAGAGACTTGTATGTTCTTTACAGAATTGTTTGAGTTAATTGAGTTTTGTAATTCTTGTATAGGATTTGTTGAATTCATGTCATGCATGTTGTTTATCTTATCTATGTGGTGAATGAGAGTATGATGTTTTATGTCATGGATGAAACGTGATCATACCCTATTTTGATTTGTGCATGTTGGCTATCCTATATGTTATGAGATTTTATTTTGATTATATGAAGAGTGGCTTTCGATAGGGGCCAAGACCCTAAGTGGTATCCAGGGTAACCTACCGAAAGTAGTTAATCTAGTGAAAACCTAATTTAATGTAAACGGGGTTGGGTGATAATCATAATATAAATCAAATAATTTGAAAGCCTTACCTAGTGCCTTAATGCTTGTATAGATTAAGGGTAGGTTGAGAAGGCCTGGAATGGATTGGTCATTTATCTTGTCTTCCTGAAAGGTAATTCAACTCCACATGAGTTTGTATAGGGTTCGAGAATCAGTAGAGAGTACCAAGTTAACTTTGGATGAGGGCCGGTAGTCTAGGAAGATTCACCAGGGTCACCTAGAACAACTATGTGATGGCACTCTTTCCTGAAGGATGTTTGTAGTCTCTTGTGTAGAGTTAACTATTGTATTATGGTCATCTCTAGAAGCATATGTTGTGATTACTATGGTACATTATCGATATGTCATTATGTGATTGTCAGCCATGTGATGTTATGTGCTATTCTGTTGTATGCCTTGTTTTACCTTAGTGGACCTGAGATTATCTCCTAGCACGGGGGAGTGGGCCTTTAGATACCACGTGGTTGGGAGGAATGTGCTTTATCCTCCATTGGGTCCCCTTGCAGGTTATGCCATTTGAGACGAGATTGTTCTTGACAGGTTCTTAGATTCTCTATGTTCATGGAGTTGGACGCTGAGCGTGCTCGTGAACGAGATGGACGGTTGTATATGTTCGTCATTCATATTGTATTATGATTTTGATGTTACGAGATGTATCATGATCTCGCTTGATGTATTTTGAATGTAACTTAATTTCATCATGATTTGTATTTGTAACATTCATTTGGAATAAAGTTATCCTTATTCTTTTTGTATCGTGGTTTAGTAATGTGATGTTTACTTGTATTTTTTTAAGTAACGTTGTCATGGAACCCTGAGAATGTATGATTTTATGTACTTATGTTCTTAAGTTGTATTCGAATTATTTTAAAAAAAATGTTTGGTTATTTTATTATTTTGTGTTGTTCTCTGGGTTCCCTGGTGGGGCGTTACAGAGGGTGAGTTCTTTATAGGAGAAAACCTAAGTGATAAAGGGATTAGATCATGACAAGTGTTTTCATCCTATGTGATGAGACAAAATGATCTAATAATAGCTCACTTCTGTTAACAAAAAAACACTCCTAAGTTTAGATTAAGTGCATGAAATGAATTAGACTAATAATTAATTAAATATTAATTAATTATTAGCTAATGCATGATTACTCTAACACCCCCTTAATATGAACTTATGGATTACATGAAAACCCTAAAAAACAATACATAAAAAGAAAAGAATGCATGATGGGTCCCAAAAAGCAAGGCTTGATGAGGTACCCATGACAATCTAATCTTTCATAATTGAAGAAAAGGAGGAAACCTCATGGGAAAAACTCCTCTCCAAAAGAGAAAAAGGTGAATGAAGGACTGAAAAATCCTCTAAACCAATATCTCAAAAAGAATAGGAACATTAAGAGCATCATACAAGAATGAAGAAGTTGTAGACTAATGTTGAATGATGACTGCTATAGTGTAATGACCCACTATGAAACCCCAGAGGACAACAAAAAACAAGACCTAATAACAGAATAATTTTTCAGAAAATCCAATTCAAAATCCCCAAACAAGATAAAAGTCTCCAAAACCCCCAAGATATTCACAGGAACAAAATAAAGACTTTCTTTACCAGAAATAAAATTAATTATAATGTAAATCTCCACAAGATAATTATTTTCAAAAATGATAAGTTGTTGAAGATTCCCTGTAGTTTTTTAGCAATAATTAATTTTCTTATGACCACTTGAGCTACATGTAGCTGCATGCTCAATGGGGCTATTATATGCAGTCCCATTTAGAAATTTCATTTAATGCTCCCATAAACCAACTTTTTAATTATTTATTTATCATATTACTATTATTTTTTAACTATTTATTTATTGCCACATCCAATAAGGTATTTTATTTTATATTACAATATTTTACCACTTTTAATTTATTATAAGCCATCATTATTAATAAATATATTTGTATTTAGTTATCAAAGTACTTTTTAACTTAATAATTTAATTTAAAGAATTAATTAACCAAAAATGACTTTTATGTTTATTTAACAACATTTTTACTTATTAATATATTTAATGCCTTGATTAATCAACATTATAAAACAAATCTAAATTAAACAACCAAATATTAATAACAACTTCCTAAACATAAACAAGGTCAAAATGAGACCAACTGACTGCAAACAATAAACAATGTTGATAGGGTGATCAACTAGATACTCATCCTCTTCGAGGATGATGGATAGGGTAGGGGATCTTATGTTCCATAAAAAAATTCCATTGGGTTTGAGGTACGCTTCCAGACTTGCTAATTCAGGTGGAGTCGATGCTTGGTACCTACAACCTACAACAAAAAAAAAGGTCGAACATATATGTATATATAACCATGCAATCAAGCACACCTTGAAAGGAAATTGCAACGCATTAGGGTATTCACGAATGAGTAATGCTACACTGTCCTTTTCACCAAGACTCAACAACACATAAAAAATAGTTGCTTAACAACAAGATAAGTATAATCACTAGATAATCACATAACAACCATGATCAAATAATCACATAATGCTCATAATAAGATTAAACCACATAAGAAAATAAGTCCATATAACTATCATAACATGTGCATAAACTCAATTAATAGAAGTATCATCAAGTATCATCAAACTATCATCCAAAATATCATCATAGCACTAGTCCATCATCAAAAAAAGTGTCATAATGTCTAGTAAAAAATAGAACAACTACCAGTCTACAAAAAAAAAATGAGGGGCACTACATATAGTACTAAAATGAAGAACCTCCTATGAAACAAATGATGATTAGGATCAAGAAGAAAATAATCTACATGAGTGCCCTAACAATACTACTCAATAATTAGATGAAAAAGAAAGGAAAACATTTGGAACTCAAAGATATAAATAGTGCAAGCACCAATAGTTTGAAGAACATGATCAAGTAAAAATGGAAAGTCACCCCCAGAAATAGGAATTCAAGAGTGTCCATATGGTAAATTCTCCACCTCACTAAAATTCATGGGTAACCAGCTGTCACATCTGCCTAGTAAATAGGAGCAAAAAATAAATACTAGATCACTCCAAAAATGAAACCAAGGAAGCATTAGCACCAATAGTAGAAAACCCCCATAATCTAGAAAGGGAGAGCCATGATAGGTACATTGAAAGTGTGTCACCAAGAAGTACATGTAAGAGTAAAAGAGAACATCTGAACATGTACATAAAATTACCTATAAATATAAAGGGTGTGCAAACTAGGGAACACACACATGAGTCATGAATAATTAAAATTTGATGTTTTCATGGAAGGAATAATCACTTGACAAAGGTGTAATGAAAAAATAAAGGCACTCAAAACCCACCCATGACACTTTATATCATAGTGTGAGTACAATAGGCACAACAAAATGTGCAAAATCCCTAAAAAATAAACACTAGAATGACAATTTATCTTAGTACATTTATAAAAGTGAAATTGCATGTAAAAGATGCTCAAAATGCCCAAATAGGGTTCAAAAGCTTGAAATATATGTAGAAAAGTTACCTAAAACAAGTCATCCCATGCAAATAGAAACTTTGCAAGAGCTAAAATGTCCAAGTAATTCACATGAATGTGAAAACACAAAATAAATAACATGTACCTAGAGAAAAATATGAAAAAATTGCACAAATGGTTGTGAAGAGCTTTGAAAGACCATCCCAATGCCATTGGATTCATGAAAAATGGAGAAATAGGTTAAAATTTGTGAGCTTGGGAGTGAAAATAACACATCTAACTTTGACAATAAATAAAATATACTAGAAAAAATATGAGAAACAAATAGCACCATTAGATAGTGCTCAGAACTAGCTGCTTTCCGATGATATCATATTTGCCTAATTTCGATACCTGATTGAAAATTTATTGTGATTTTTCCAATTCTACTTATTCTACAAAAAATAAATCAATTTTTTTAGCTCCCCAAGGGTTGGTCATTGGTCACCCCTATGATTCTGGGGTGACACATTTTTTAAAATTATTAAAAATCCCCCCTCACTGTCGGTAGAGTGGTAGATGAGAGTAGGGAGGGTGGCTGCGTTGGCGGCTTTGCAATCGCTAGTGGTTGAGTTGTTGTCGCTTAGTAGCTAGCACCTGACACAATTCTATTTATAGTGCTAGGAACTATCTATAGTGTTAGGTGATATCTATAGCATTGATAATTATAAAGTCTTGAGTGCACAGTGCCCTTTTTCTTTTTATTTTGAAAAAGTTTACATTGTGGGTCGTATGGGGGCCATAAAGGCCTTGATATAAAAAAGAACTACCTCCTAGACTCCCATCACCAAACATAGGAAAATTTTATATCAAAAATTTTCAAATCAACATCTTGAATGCAATGGGGAGGTCTTTTTTGTGCCATAGTGCACCAAATATTCACCCACCTTCAAAATTTATAAAAAAAACAATGAAGATTTTATATTTGAACCCCTTTAACCCTAGTTGAAGAAAAACCTCAAATTTTGATAAGGGGTTTGCTGAATCCATGCTTTGATACCATGACAAAGTTATGAATAAACACGAGACACAAGATCAAACAAACAACAAAAACAACTTCCATGCAAGAGAGATGCAAACACTAATCTTCTATGTCATCAACAAGAAAAACTTATAGAATGAACCTCAAAAATATTCAATAGAGATCTTCTAATTTAATAAAATGAGAGTGAGTGATTTATTGGAGCAACCCTAAGTGATAAAGAAATTATATCATGACAAATGTCATCTTGTGTCATGAGACAAAATGATGTAATAATAAATCACTTTTGTTAATTTAGAAAAATACTCCTAAGTTTAGCTTAAGTGCATGAAATGATTTAGACTAATAATTGATTAAATATTTTATTAATTATTAGCTAATGCATGATTACTCTAATAATCATGTTGTAATCCCATAATGATAAATTTTAATATATTTCATGACTATGAATCAATCAAGATAAGTTTTGGAATTTATTGTTTCATTGAGTTTTTGATTAGGGGGGCAAACAAATTTTGATGGGACCCGAAACCCATTACAAGAAGGTTTTGAAGAGACCTAAAACCCTTTACAAGGCAAAGAAGCTGCTAGAGAAATAATCAACAAACCAACCACAACCCATCAACAACAACCAAACAAAGATATTCTGATCAATACTAGTTGCAACCAACAGGTTTTGAAGGGACCTTAAACCCTTTACAACCAGGTTTTGATTGGGACCTTGAACCCAAAGAAACTAGCAAAAATCACCCAAAACAATTAGGCACCAAAGCATCCAAGCTGCAACAAACCATCTGCTTAGTAACAACAACATTGAGCCTAAAAGACGAAGGCAACAAAAGTCCCCAATCAAAACAAACATTCCACCAAGATTCTCAACCTCAATACGAGAAATACAAGGCAGAACAGAGGAAGGAACGATCTCTTTAAAAAACCTGTCCAACCAAGATGCCAACTCAAACTCCATAAATGAAGGAAAGAGATCCCCTCTATTGGAAAGGATTGCATGAACACTTTTTCCACTGAATCCAGAGATCACCAACAACCATAGACTCCAACTCAAAAGGGACAATAGCTGAGAAAACTAAAACAAGGAGCTTCCATCCTGACCCACAACATCCATCTTCACCCCTATAGAAGAGGAATCCACCTCAAAAGGATTTGTCTTCACCTTTGTAGAAGAAACATTCTATAGAACCAAGAGAAAAGCCACTAAACTAAAAAAAATCACACCATCCTTAGGCATACCTAGCAACAGGGGTTTAAAGAGGGATGAGAACAACAAAATCATCTGGGTCTTAAAGATAGGCAAGAAAAATAACCTAGCCAACCACCAAAGAGCCAAAAAAAGAGCATAACAAAAAATCATCTGGGTCTTCAAAATAGACATGAAAAATAACCCATTCGACCCACAGAGAGCATAAAAGACCCTCCATATGAACACCATTTGGGTCATCAACCCAACCATCAAGAAGAGAACATCAAGAAAGATCATACAGATACACATCTGTTTGTAGAGGAAAATAGACCCCAAACTGAAGAAGAGCATAGTGACGCATAAGGGGGTCCTGAAGATAACCAAAAGAAACACCAACTTACAAGTCAGTCCCAACAACAAAAAGCTCCTCCAAAAGAGAGCCCAATGCCAAAAGAAAATGAAAACCCCCTTAGAAAAAGATGGCCATGTCAACTAGAAAGGGTACCCAAATGGTCTGAAAAAGAGCCCTGGATGATTCAAATCAACACGCACCACCAAAATAGAGTTGGTAGACTAGATACAAGAAACCTCAAAACTTCCAAGCAAGCACCACACAAAAAAACCCACACCTCAACCACAACATAAGGAGCTAAACCAAAGAAGCTTCTCACAAAAGGGAAGACCGACAACACCCAGCCTGCTCCCAACACATGACAACAACACTATGGGAACCCTAGACTCCCATCAACCTTGAATTCATCTTCTGAAATGCTTCCCTCATCAATAGAGAAGCCAAGAAGTTTCAAACCTCCCAAAATGTGCTTCTTCCTGCCCATGCAAAACAACAAAAACAAGAAGACCAAAAAGGCCTCTCTTATGTAGCTACACCAGGCGCTTCTAAAAGAGGGGCAGTAGAAGACCCCACCAAAGGAAAGACAACCACAAGAAAGAGAGGAAAGGCTCGGGCCAAGGAGAAGATTCCAATAGTAGAACACCATCCACCACAAGCAACAATAATGACTCCAAAAATGAGCCTCGTCCAGTGTAGACAAGAGAAGATTTGTAACAAACCAACAAATCCTATGGCTAGGGCAAAGAGGCAGAGAAATTCCCATCCACCCATGTCTGAATTTTCATCCTCACCTTCATCGTCACCTCCCTCTGCAGTTTTCAAACTACAAACCTTGCACCTGTTCCCACCCTTTGATCGCTTCTGCTTCCGCTCCATTGGTTACAAATCCATTGTAATTTTGTCCATGTGTTATTCTTATTGTTTCATTGAGTTGCAATGTGTTTGTTTGTGTAATTATTTTCGATATTGATAAGCATGGGAAAGGGCTCATACCCATTACATGAAGTGGTCAAAATGAAAAGAGAGAAGAGTCACATGGGAAATGAGACTACTAGGCATTAAAAAAGAAACAAAATAGAGTAAACTTGAGAAAACAACATAAAATAGAAACCAACCCAAAAAATGGTAGAGGACCTATTGGGACTCAATTTTTTCATATCCTTTTTCTTGAGTCCCTTCCTTTTGTATATCTTAGTAGTGTGTGACCCATTGTGGATAATCAATTCGAGAAAATCTATATGGGTTTGTTATGTTTAAGATGTTCTTTTAAGTCATAAGATTTATTACCTTCTTTAGGCCTAAGTATCCAAGTTTAAAAAGCCAAAAAATTGTCTAAATGTGAAGGCCAACCAATGTTTCCATCTTATAGAATGCCCAAATAGGTATCTCTATTTCAATTTTAAAGGAAATTGGGTAAAATTTGGAGAAGTTATGGAAAATAGGAGCTTCCCCCTCTTCAAGAACAAGTTAGAGGTTTTGGGTCTTCCAAGAACCCCAAGAATCCCTGACGTGTTCTCATTCCTATTAAAGTCCCAAAAATTCCTTTTATAGAGTTCTTAATAAATTGGGATAGTCCCTAATGAGGTCAAAATCACTGAAAAAGGATATAAAAGAAGTTTCAAGTTTGAATCATTTTTTTTTGAAGGTTCCAAAACCTTGGTTGACCTATGATTAGGTTCCCAACCACCCTACATGTTGATAGTTCCAGATGGGGTAGGAACCCTCAAAAGTAAAAAATGATTAATAATGTGTAAGTTATCAAAGGTTCATTTTTAAGAAGGGATAAATGGTGCTTACATTTTTAGTAAATGGTAATTTTTTGAGAAAAAAGGCTAATATTGGAAGAGGTTGGATCTTTGGACCTACTTAGGAAAAATTCAAAGGTTCTGGGTGTTCTAGGAATCCCAAGAACCTTTGATGGGTTTCAAATTTCTTTTGGTGGTCTCAGTGTGTTAACACTTTTTTTAATTTTTTCTTGGATCCTTAGGGACCTTCAACCTTTGAAATTATTTTAGGATGTATGGGATGTTGTAGAAGTTTCAAGGTCAACAAGATATATCCACGTCCCAAAAAAGTAACAATTTTCCAACATAATTATCAATTAAATGTTGGGTTTGTTGGTGTTTTGGGTGGTTGGCATCCATAAGTTGCTCTTATACCTCTTTCAAATGCCATTTTGATGTCTCCTTGATGCTCAAAGTCTACATTGAAATTTTCCTCAGTGTTCCTCCTTTTAGAATTTTGAGCCATCAATGTCTTCCATACCTTCATCCTCCTTTTAGCATCATTCCCTTTGACTCCTTGATCCCCAAAACCTCTCCAACCCATTAGATTTTTAGAGATATTATTCCCCTAATACCACCTTGGAATATGATATGAATGCTTCCTAACTCCCAATCCCCAAATTATTATTGTTGTCACCTAGAAATGCACCCTATGCAAAGTTGTAAAAATTGAGCTTTCTAGTGAAACATTGGATCACTCCAAGGTTGTGGGTCACTTGAGATTGGAGTGAACCTCCGGAGAAGGCCGGCTTCCTTTGGGTATCACCTAAACTAGCGATCTTGTGAAGGTAAAAAGAGAAGGGATGCATACAAATAATGAAACTAAACTGAACTATTTCTATGGTGATACACCAAGTTAATAAGAAATCATGAAATAGACACAAGAAGAACATACACTGGAAAGAAAAAGACAACGTTTTCACTTACTTATCATAACCCCTTTAAAATCATGCACTATTCTTAACAGACTTTCTCTACATGCATATCTTAAGAAGGAAAGATGAATTTCACAACCTTAAGTATGAATACAAATTTTTAGAAAAACACAGCTAAGAACTTGCATAGTCTAAAATACAAAAATGAGAGTAATACAAACATTAATAGTAGCTTCTCAGGTAAACTCTGTGTTATATTCCAGATTCCAGTTGAGTTACAAAACATACATTTAGTCTAGAAAGGATTGATAGAAATCACTAACTCTTTTGAATGCACAATTCGAACTAACCACAAAAAGGAAAAAAAAATGCCTTATATACACCAGTGTGTCGGCACCTTAGGGCTTACAAAAAATATCAGGCCTCAGGATAGATCTTTCCTTAGATCTTTTTATTGAATTTAATGCTGCACCCTGCATGTCCATGCCACCTTTGTCGGTGAAGAAAGGTTGCCTTCAGAGGAAACCTTCTTGATCTTTCTACAACCACCACATTCACTTCCTGGTATCGTGTCCCTTTTTGAATTCCCCTCAGTTGAGCTGCTTTGAATGCTCCTGAGCTCATGTTACTTTTCCTTTTGTTAATCACCTTCTCCTGGTACTTGGTTCCACTACCACGGCTTGCTTTTGGCTTTCTCTGATTGGTTGAGCCTACTCCACGTAGACTCTGTAGATGGTCAAAACTTCTTCAGTCAGAATCACATCTCGGCGAGACATTGGAAGTGTCTCGTCAATGCGATTATGTGTCTCTGCAACTATTGGCATATCATGGAATAGTCAGTGAGAGCTCATGGCGAGCTCATTTCATTTGGCGATCTCACTCTTCTCCTTTGGGCTCGAGCTCCTTCGGCTTTCGGTGAGACATCTGTGTGTTGGTGAGATGTTTTACCGAAGGCAAAATGTTACCCCAAAGCCCTTCATCTTTTGCATCGGCAAGACTTCACGGCGATCCCACCATCCTTCGCCGAAACAACATCTTCTGCCGAGGCCTCTTGCTTTTCAAGTACTGTTGGCGCGACCCCTTGTTATTGCCGAGACCATATGCTGAACTCCTCATTCTGCCTGAGCTCCCTTTTGTTTCGCTGAGACTTTGGCCTGTCAGCTAGACTTCATATCGAGCATCGGGCACTACACTGACGTCAAACGTTGGGGATAATTCATGCGTTCGGCGAGACTTTATGCCGATATGACTTCATTGGCGGGACCGCTGGCTTTCGGTGAGACCTTAATCATCGTCGGGACTTCATGGTGAAGGCATCTCCTCTTGGTGATCTCTTTTTGTTGGTGAGACATAGGAGTTAGGGAGACCTCTCTCCATCTTGAATGCTACGCCGAAGGCCCTTTAAGTCAGGGGGACTTTGTGACTTCAGCGAGACCCTTTGGTGAAGCTCGCTTGCTTTGCCAATGCCACCTGACTTCGGCTAGATCTCTTCCGATCGGTAAGACCTCCTACTAAAACCCACACACATACGCCTAAGGGATCCTGCTTTACTTTGTTGGCGAGACCTGATGCATTCGCCGAGACTTCTCTCCAAAGAAAAGAACTTCCGCCGAAATGAATATCCTTTTGTCGCCGGGACGATGATTGATGTCTTGCCGATAGGGACCTGTAGGTGAATCCCACTCACTGTGACATTCCTGGGGTCTTGGCGACTCTCTCCTTAGAATATTTCCATGCCGAACCTGAACAAGGCAGGATTCTTCACTGAGTTCCTTGTGACCTAGCATCAGATTCATGACTTTTGCCCTAGGCCGAATGATCCATTTGGCCTTCTCGAACCTGTTGAACACAATTTGCCTTGCCTGATTGAGCCTGAGGGTGAAAATTAGGTAACAATTATCTCATCATCATTTTCCTCTTTGGCATGTGTCAAAAGGTATCCTTGATCCCTGACACTTCTCTTTCCCTTTTTTTGAGAATCTTCCTAAGTTATTTAGGGGTCATAATTTTGGCCTTCCCCTTAACTTGGTACTTGACCAAGATTTCCACTGACTCTTTACTTCCCATTTCTCCTTTCCATTCACCTTTTGACATTTTAAAGTTTCTCTTCCTCCTCTTCCTCATTGACATGCTACACATGATAGGACAAAATCCTAATGTCTGATATACTAGTATTGATCATCAAGAGTTCCCACACTTCAATTGTAGGGGTAGACAGTAGTAGCTTGGTGGATCGATATCCATTCTCATTTTTACTTTTTTGGGGGTTCAATATTTTTAATACTAAATCAATCAATGGTTCGATAAAGCATGATGTAATTATTTTAAATTCTGTAATGGCCTGATGGCATAATTTTTATCCACTTTCCCCACCAACTCAAACTAATGACACTATTTCACCTAGCTACCCAAAATAAATGTGATTGTCCTCCTTCAATATGGAATTCCCATTTTGGGTGGTATTCATCTTCAACCATTGGTTTGAATGTGCTATAGTGTCATAGGTTAGGATTTTTTATCCATAGGTATATGTTATATTTTGTGACTCATTTCAGGATGTCAGTTATTTTTTCTCAAGACAAAAGAGGTGTCAATTCTCTCTAGGGTTTCAACCATTGGAAGTTAGTTATAGGAGTGCAGTGAAAGTTATTGGATATCCAAAGGTACCATGGAAAAACATGTTGTAGAGTTAATGTCTCAAGAATAATAAATGCATGTTCAAGGTATTTCCAAAATTCCCTTCAACATATTTAGTGCTATGATTGTAAATTTTGTTAGAGATTGTGGTAGCATTTTGAAACAATTACAAACACTATAATAATATTTCATAATTTACAAATGATCTTGTGAAGTTTGATGTTGGATAACTAAGTATGTCGTGTTTGTAATTATTTTATTAATTCATTCTTATGCCTAGATCAATCTTCCAATACTTTCCTTTCATTTATTTCTTCCTTGTCAATGTGACTCTAATAATTATAGATAGACACTGACCTAGGGATATTATGAAACATTATCAAAATCAAAGCGTTAACTATTAATATAGGATTAATATTAGTCCTTTGAATCACAACCTTGCATCACAACCAGGGGTTCATCTTTAGCAAGCGTTAAAAGGATTGATTTTATGTGGGTTATGATTGCAAATTATCATCAACTATATAAGTGTTTTTGGATAGCTAATTGTTCTTGTGTCAATGATAGTATTTGGGACCAAGAGGTCAAGTTGGGTTTGGCTGTCATTATTTTATTACTATTTATTTTATGTGATTTTAATACTTGTTAAGGTATACCCCTAGGAATACCCTCTCAAGTCTAAGTTGATCTTGAAGTGTAGGACATATAACCCACTCTCATTGAGTTATCCTTTAACCCTCCATGGTTTATCGATGAGAGAATTTCACTTGCATAATGACAAACCTAACCGTGTGTGTGAAATTTGGTTCTAGGAAGTGGAGCAAGAATTTTAGGATACAACAAGACCAGAGTAGAACAAATGAATGATGATAATCAAGATTCTTCAAACCAATTGTAGCTTGTCACTCATAGTTGTAGAAGTTTGTATAAATAGTATCCCCTTTAGTAATTTCCTCTTTAGTTTATCCTTTCTCCTCCATCCTTTTAAATCTAGTTTTTTTGGCAAGCCCTCCTTGCATCATGGTTTCTATGTTGTTCAGTTCATATCATTTCTCTTATAAACATTAATAAGAGTAGCATCTTGAGGTATTTTGTTTTATTTTTTGATCTTGATGTTCTCCTCTTGCCTTATGGATCTATTTATATTAGTATGACCCTCCTACATATAATAGTGTTACTATTATTCAATTTATTTTATTTTCTCTTGTTTGTTGTATTTGTGAATAACACAAGATACAAGATCAAACAATGGAAAAAAACACCCTCTATGAAAGAGAGTTGTAAATAAAAATCTACAATATCCTCAACTAGAAATAAGTTACAAAAATGGAAAGCTTCCATGAATCTCTAGAGAGATAATGTAATGAGGGTTGAGTTCTTTATAGGAGCAACCCTAAATGATAAATGGATTAGATCATGACAAGTGTCAACATATCATGTAATGAGACAAAATGATCTAATAACAACTCAACTAAATAAAGAATAAAAACACTCCTAATTTTAGGTTAAGTGCATGAGAATAAATTAGACTAATAATCAATTAAATATTAATTAATTATTAGCTAATGCATGATTAATCTAACACCACCATAAGATGAAATTAGGGAGTAGCTAAAAACCCTAAAAATCTAATGCATAAAAATAAAAGAATGCATGATGGGTCCCAACAAACAAGGCTTGATGAGGTATCCATATACAAACAATATAATCTATCAAACTTGGAGAAAAGGAGAAAAACTCACAGGAAAAACTCCTCCCTAAAAGAGAGAAAGGAGAATGAAGGACTGAAAATCCTCCAAAATAATGTCCCAAAAAATAGGAACATAGAGAACATCATTGAAGCACAAAGAAGCTATAAATAACTATTGAATGATGACTGCTATAGTACTGAAATGAAGAACCTCCTCTGAAATAGATGATGATCGAGATCAAGAAGACACAAATTTTCATGAGTGCCCCTAATGACACTTCTCAAATCAAATGGAAAACAAAGGAAAACATATGGAACTTGAAGATACAAATGACACATGAATTTGCATGAGCGACCCCAATGAAACTACTCAACATGCAAGATGCAAGTAAAAAATACATGTACCAATAGTATGTGTAGACATGTCAAATTTACATAATGCATAATCATATTCCATTCATCAAATAAATCAAGACTTTATTTAAATCAAACCCAAATCATATTCCACCATTTTCTGATTTAAACAAATCAAATATTTAAGTCCTAAAAGTCAAAATCATCTAAGCACCATTAAATCAGCATAATCATCATCTATTTAATCTAACCCTGATTAAATACTAATCTCACCCACTTGCATTCTCTAGATTTAGCCACTTGCACATATAAATCAATTTATTGATTTATTAAAAACCCTCATTTTCCCCCAACATGGCAAGTTGATTTGTCCCTCCAACATAGCATTTATTGCTATTTTTCTTGTCTCCCTCTCAAAATTTATTGCAAAATTTGAATTCAAATTCTCCCTCTCATGGGCACTCTTCCCAAATCTTGCACAACCATTGGCCTATCACCACTTGACAAGTGTCCTCATCTCATTGGCTTGTTTTTGATCCCACATTGCTCTCTCATATGCATTCTTTCAACTTGATAATCTATAAATGAGAGGCTTCATCCTTCAAGCAAATTCTTCACAATCTTTATGCAAAGTCATTCTCTTAAACTGAGAACTGATTTTGTTCATCCACTCCACAATCTTAGCATTTTCATCTCCAATCTCATACAAGGTTACTCTCTTCAATGGAGAGCTAATCTTGTCCATCTTATCATCATCATCTAAGCTTATCAATCAAGGATTGGGAAAGGGTCACTAGCACATGTGACACCAATCCACTATGAGATGAAATTGATTCATGTTGTTTGTATGCTTATTTGGTTTTTCTTGTTGTTTTAATATCTTACTTAGCATATCTAACATGTTTCATTATCTCATAGGGATGTTGAGGATTATTTTGGTTTTAAAATGCTAACCATATGCAGATTTTCACATCCACAAATTTTATGGAAGACGTGGCTTTTTTACCTACTAGCTGCATTAGCTTGAAAGTTTATAACCATAATAATCACGCCAGGTGTCTATACCAATCGCCCATACCTTGTTTAAGCAGTTTGGCTTTTATTTCTGCCAACCACTTAGTTGGCATGCACTATCTATATCTTAGCAGCCGGTGCAGAGTAGAAGAATAGTGGTTTCCTTTTTAAAATAACATCAAGGATTTGTGATACACCTTCATCATAAACAAAAGTGTCATTGGCAGTACTATCAATGTTCTTTGAAAGAAAATCATTATGAGGATTGGTAATGAGGGATCGATGATCATCATAAGTTTTGAAAAGGATATTTGATGTTATTATTATGCAAGACATGCGAGTTTTATGTTTCTTGGAGTACTATGTAATCAAATCTCACAGGCAATTACTAATGCAGGAAATAGCTCTCTTTATTTGTTCCTAAGTAAAACTTGTGGATTTCGCTTAAATCTCTTTATTCAAAAGGGTCTTTATTATACATAAACATTTAAAAATCGTTACTTGTTTGCATAAGATTGTTAGCCAGGGATTATGTCGATCTTTTCTATATGACCAAATATTATTAATGCTTTATCTTTTATCATTCTATTGCTTGGAGTCAATGGTTAAAGTGAATTTGATTAATAACTTAGTCCCCACATGATTGGCTTCCTTTTTGTAGGTACAAACAAAGGAAAGCAAGGAGAAGGATAACGAAGGTTTTGCATAAATAATTGGTGGCATGGAAATTGAGGAACCATACGCAAGATTGGAGTGAAGCGAAACTGAGCATCAAACTTGAAATTCAAAAGCATTTTTTAATGCTTGAGGACTTCCATTTCATGCTTTAATTTTCTGTTTTAAGCCAACTATATCATTGTTTTCTTTCAAAGTTGGGTTAAAATTGAAACCTTAGACACATACTAGCTTTTCAATTTGGTTTAAAATTGAACAAGACAAATTTCACACTTCATCTTGGTGCTTTAAAACGAACTCACAATTACTTTGAAGGCTATAAAATGAACAAGTGCTTGAATTGTGTGATTTTGTCTTTGGTGCATTTTGAGTGCGTATCCTCTCCCCTTGCACTTCATGCGATCTAGGGTGTAAGAGAAACACTCAAAATGCATTTTATTGCTTTGAAACACTTCGATTTGGGCTTAAAATTGAACAATATCTTGTGCGAGTGTGAGTAGGGGCATTTTCGTGTATATTCTCTTTCTTTGTGCCATCAAAGATTGATCGAGTTACAGATTATGTTTTTGCTTGCTTTTTTTATCTTAGAGGGCCCACCTTGGGGAAAAAGTACTCACCCAAGGGAACGACTCAATCGGTAACACTCTAAAGCCAAGAGTATTTCCAGCCAGGATATAAATGTGGGTATTGGTTAAACGCCATTATCACATGGTTGGCTCCGACAAGATGGATCCGAAAGGGGACTCTTGCCTTATGGGTCAATCTCCACGAATGGAAAGTCCGAACTAGAACCCTTGTTTGGTAGTGGCCTATTTATCCATTGAGTGAGTTTATCAAAGTGGTGCATTGGAACTTAGATTCCAAGAAGTTACTTGCCATGTCCGATCTTGGTTGAAATATAGAGGTTAGGATTTCATCATACCTCTATATTTTTCCTTGTTTGCATGTAAAATCATCTCTTCTATGAAGGGCATGAGGCAAGCCCACTAAGAAAAACGTACCCATTGAGCTAGGATGTTACATTGCTTGTTTGAAAACATAGTGTGTTTATCAAAAACATTGGAAAACCATCATTCAACATCGTCACCAGAATTTCAAACCCCTTAGTTAGAGCAAATACCTTTGACAAAACCCAAGAACTATTGCTTACCCTTGGGATTATGTCCTTAGAGGTTTCTAAGTAATTGGGTTTACATCTTAATTTGCTCTTACAAAGGTCAACATTAGGCAACCCTTGTCCTGATTTCTTGGAACTTCCACATAGCACTTTGTGGGACGAAAAGAAGTTGTGACATGGGACATTCAGTTTGAAACCTAATCAAGAAGTGTGTTTGTGGTAAAAAGTACTCATTAAGCAAATATAAAAAATTGGGCCCCACACATGTGCTTGATATCTTTTGGTCATATTGGTCTTTTGATTGCTCTTAGAGAAAAGTGTGTTCTTCAATACCTTGGCCTAGTAAACAAAGTCTCTCTAAGTCTCTTAGGATCAAATCAAACACTTCATCCATCTCACACATTCATCAAAATTCATCCATCCAAAACAACTTTAGAGCTTTTGAAAACATCATTCTAGACTTGGGTATCATCCTTAAATCAAATCAAAGTCATTTGTTTAATTAGGTGTGTGGGAATGCATTCTTTCTCATACATTTAATTAAATCAACCATCCTTTGAACAAGTTCATCCTAAGATCACATCCAACATCTTAGGGTTTACAAGTTCACTATCCAAATCGACCAATCAAAATCAAACCCTAAGTCTAGCATTGATCCAAAGTCCCTAAACGTTCAACACTCATATCATTTACACATTTCATCCTCCATATCTTCATTGGTCCTAAGAACCTTAGAGGTCACTTTTGCTACAAGGTCAAAACACAAGAAGAACATGGAATATAAACTTGATCCATACATTTTGGGTAATCCAAATCAGTCGAATCTTCAAAGCCTTGCAATGCCTATCAATTATCAAAGTCCATGCATGGGATCATTGCTTTCTACAAATGTCAATGGTACAACAAGTGTGAGTATTCCCAAGTCAAAGTTTGGAACACATTTCCCAATGATAGATCTAAGTCCAAACCTACAAATCCACCAACCGAACAATCAATGCACGAGCCTTCAAACGAACAACGCCATCCCACCAAATCCCTACATGCCAAAGGAGAATGTACCAAGTACAAGTTTTTGAAACATGAATCCAACAAACTTTGGGATGGACACATATGCAAATCATACAAACATGAACAATGGTCAATTTCAACCTATCACACCAAATCAAAGCATCATCCCAAATTAGAACGTCATCCAAAATCCATTCGTCCATGATCCCATTCAAAAATGACAAGCGTGCATGCCAAAACTACTTGAACACAAGCAAATCAACTATATCAAGGGATTCAAGATCGAAATCAAGAAAAAATTTGGCGAGATCAAATTACGGCACTTTCCAAAATAGTTGAGACATTTTTCCAAGAGACATCTCAACCGCCAACATCATTCCTTGGTTTAGGGCTTCCCCCTTTACCTAGCACCAATCACTCCATCCAAATCAATCCACCTAACACCAATCAAACCATCACGTCAAATCCTTTGAATATACCATCGACATCACACCAATGGATGGTATCTAATCAAAGAACATTGATCCCAAATCAAAACATGGTCTCCCAAAGACTTATCACCTCGGTCATTCCAACCATCCCTATCACTTCGATCATTCCAACCACCACTATCATGCCCATCACATCTCAAACCCTCATGATCACTCCAAGCGTATCTCAACAACTCATCACTACATGATCCAACGCAATTCCAAATCCGCCCCCACTACCACCAAAACTAAACACAGCAAGACAATATGACATTGCTCTAAAAGCTCACCAATCATACCAAAAGGCCATCCAACAATATCTAGCCACGAAACAAGCAAGACAAGTTCGACAAGTGCAAAAAGCCTCTCAAGCTGCCCAAGCCTCTCAGGCTACTCAACAAACACAAGCACAAACACAAAAAATGACAACTATTGAGAACAAGGATCAAGATCAATCCATCACTAAGCACCTTGGAGATGTTTCCACCCAATCCAATGATCAACTCACCATACATCAAGAGCCACTTTTTAGTGATCTCTTTCAAGGAGTGTTAGGACTATTTGATCCAATTGACATAATGCATGATCCGTTGACCAATGATCATATTGAAAATGTCTCTACATCACCTTATGAGTTAGAGGACATATCTCAAGAAGTTATTCCAAAGCAAGATCAAAATATTTCACTAAGGTCTAGCAATGGTCATTTTCAAAACATGTTGATCCCCTTTGACCTCATGGTTACAGATGCTGAAGGAACCTTGAACTTGACCATGCCTAATGTCGACATCCAAAAGTCCTTTGTAAGAAATCTATCCTTTGAAGCTGCCCCATGTCAAGAACTTGATCCAAAGCATGTCGAAAGCAACTCCAAAATTAATCAAGATCAAGAATTTGTATCTTCAAGATACTACAATAATCTAATGAACACTCTCTTATCCATGCAAGATGATCATATCCATGTAGCACATACTCCTCCATCTACCCATGAGATGCTTTCTACAAATGGGCACGTAGATGATCTTCATCTAGAACAAAATTTTGTTACACACAAAGAGCAGATGATCAACTCCTACAATCAAAATGAGTTATCAACATCAAGATCAAATATGTCCCAAACTCAGATTGAGGACATCATGAATAAAGATATCCATCATTATCCACTCAACAAAACAAGTCAAATAGAACATCTAGAGTTAGTGGAGCAACAAATTGAAAGAACGTCAACTGCAGTGGTCATTTGTCAGAGCATGTTTACTGAACAAGACATCTCAAAATAGGAAGAGTCAAAGAACAAAGGTACTACCACAATACTAGGGGCAACTTCATCTCAAGCAAACGTCAACATAGGGAGCATGAAGAGTCCTTATGATGAAGCTAGTGTCAATACTACAACCAACCACATCACGAATCTTCATCCACCGATCACCCCATCCATGAATTGGGACCAACTTCAAAGGAAAAATTTGAATCAAAGTACGAAGAATGTTATCAAAGCAAAAAAAGTTGAGAAGCATAATGGAAAAATCAAATACAAATGGATACCGAAGAATACGAAGAAAGATTATCCCTATCAAACTCCATTAGTCAAAGAAACTATGGGGCAAAATAAAAGAGGGAAAAGTATCCATCAAGAATGTCCGCAAAATCAAAAGAAGGCTTTTCAAGCGACGTACAAAGTGTATCAAGCAGTTGGTCCTAATTCCACGCACACTTCCGTATCCACCCATCATTGCTCATCTTCCCAATTTTGGAGAGTCAAAGGTTCCAAACTGTCAACCAATCCATCTCTTATCCCTAAACACACTCCATCCACGCCTCCATGCATAATATCCAATTCTTACATTGACTGTGTATTGGCAACAACCCTTCATCATAAGGATTCAGAAGGCAATCTATCGCGATGTGCGCACAAAGACAAAGTCAACCCCGGTATCAATGAAGCAAATCAAAAATCCAAAAAATTGTATTCAAGTGCATGTATCTTGGAAAAGAAGCTTCTTCAAGCAGGATATCGATGGTACGTCATAACAGGGGCATCTACATCAACACCACCAGGTGGTTCAACATGAATCTTTCAGAAAAATACAAAAAAAATAAAAAAATATGAAAATCAGAAAAAGGATTGAAAACAGTAAAGAGAAAAATCATCCTCTAGTGAAAATCGCATGGGCGACACTTTGGGCAAGACCATGACGAAAACCTGGAAAACAGGCATCATGTGTAGAATCAAGCATCTATGTGTGTCAGTTCAAATGAAAGCATCTCATCCAATCCGTAATGAATCGAGCATTCCATCCATCTTATCCATAATAAATCCACTCATCCACACACCATTTATCCAATCCATTTTCATCCATCTTCATGATCCATAGTCCAAGTCATCTTGATCTTGATGAAGTTTGGGGCACACTTTACACTTGCTTATGGTAAACATCTTGACATGGGCCGTTTTCATTAATCCTATCCTATGCAGCATTATCCGAGCCATGAATCATTAGCCAAATGAACATTCCTTATCTGAACATTCCTTATCTGAACACCTTATCTTATCACAAGATAATCCATATCCATCCATCCATACACTTATCTGAACATCCATCCATGGCATTCCATACATTGCTAGACATTGGGGGCAAATATTTACATCTTGCTTTAGGAATAAAAATTGATCTATGTCCTCCAACTTATGTGGCGATCCGAACATTGGAAAATGTGAAATCAAACTGGTCAAAGCACTTGTGAGCAAAAATCCGAATCACTAGCCCATGGCATATTTTGACAAGAACATGTTCTTTATCAAGTCTCCATCTTCAATCGAACATCAATCCAAACAATCGATATCAGTCACATCTAATTTGCACATCAACATCACATCACATCATTCGAACAACTTTTGTTCCAAACCAAGCTTCAACAATCCTGATCAATCAAATACAATCAAAACATCATCATCTTGGGGATATCTTTCCCAAATCCTTGTGTTGCTTAACACTATCCTTACATTGTTGTGCATCCTCAACAATGTTATCATTATCAATCATCATCAATCCTAATCAATCCTATCCTTGCATTGTTGTGTATCCTCAACAATGTTATCATCATCATCAATCCATCGACTCGATCGTTCAAACTTAGCTTGGTTTTCAGCAAAATCCCAAATAGAGTACTGATATCATCATTCATATCCATATCCAAATCATCCAAATCATGCGAAAATCCAAAAACATCAGAAAATCCAAATCCAAAAAAAAATCCAAATCATGTGAAAAATCCAAAAACAAGTCAAAAAGTTAGAAAAACATCAAAAACATTGGAATCCGAACTACGTCATCTCTGAGATTAAACGTAGGCAAGGCTACATCTTTGATCAGCCCCCAAGACATCAAAATCCAAAACATTCAAAAACATCAAAATCCAAAAACATTTGAAAAAACATCAAAATCCAAAAACATTCAAAAAACATCAAAATCCAAAAACATCGAAAATCAAAAATCAAAACATTTGTAAAATCTTGAAAATACCAAAAAACCTCAAAACATTTCAAAACATCAAAAACATCCAAATATTTGAAAAAATCCATCCACTTCATCTCGCTTGCACCCGCAATAATCAATCATCCATAATAAACTGATCATCGCCTTCATCCTTCGGCAAAACAAACAGAAACAATCATAGTAGTCAGCAAAAGCAAAGCTTCAATCGTAAAATCAAAATCGAAACAACAAATCTTTGAAACAAAATCAAAGTTTGATCATTTTCAAACATGTCAATCGACCTTATATCAACAACCTATCAATCAATTTATCAAACCATCCTCATCCTATACAATGCATGTCCTAGGATATATCGTTCCGACAATGGGCACCATTTTGGATATCACTTGGATTCTTATCCTATCAAAACACATCCCTTTGGCTAGAGGTATGAAGAACATTGACTTGTTTGCATACTTGATCTTTTATTTTGATTTATCTTATTGCGCTCATTCCAAGGACCTCTCGATGATATCCAAATGAAGGATTTAGAGAGATAGGAATGGGGCAACGATCATTATCTTTTGTCTGCTGTGCTTGTTGGACATTCTTGTAAAATAACTTGGAGAATACTTTCTTTGTTAGATATGTATAGAGGATGTTTTGGATGGCTTGTTGACTATTGCATTGATTGGTTATACCTCTCCGTGTTTTGGTCCGAGATGTTTAAAACTTCTAAAGTATCCTAGCAAGGTTTCCATGTCGTGAACAAGAATACTCCTATCTATTTGTCGAAGTCAGTCCATCACACCCAAGTACAACGCCATCCCGTCCTTTATACTCTTGATGCATCGCGTTTAGGCGTATATCAAACATAAAGTAACCCACTTTTAAATT
Source organism: Sequoia sempervirens (assembly GCA_007258455.2). Classification (NCBI taxonomy): domain Eukaryota; kingdom Viridiplantae; phylum Streptophyta; class Pinopsida; order Cupressales; family Cupressaceae; genus Sequoia; species Sequoia sempervirens. The sequence continues at coordinate 10,661 of VDFB02335081.1, read as the reverse complement.
TCAATCCTGATAAGCAAATCATCCATCTATCATCATCATTTTTATCATCATTTCTCATCATCATTCTCATAATGTTACTTGTTGGATCCTCTTTTATCATCATCTCATTTCGCTTAACATCATCATCACCAATACATCCATCAGCATCCATTATGCATTCTCCATCTTTGCATCCATAAATCATCGAATTTCAAAGATGGCTTCCATCTCACATGCATCATCATACTATAGACTGCTAGTCTAAGCATCTCATAAATCATCCCATTGCATAATCACAAGATATACATCATCATTCATATCATCAATCCCATCCATCTCGCAGCATATCATCATTTAAGTTGTTTAGGATAATATAGATTTGTTATTCTAAGCATCTTAAAATCATTTCATTTGCATCGTCGTCCATAACCACCCATTTTGAACCTCTTTATCGCGAGATCGACCCTCAAATCGAATCTTTTCGCTCGATCTCTCGAGGGGCAATGTACCAGTGTACTTTTCCCTCACGGGCATCCAAAAAATAAATAAAAATTTAAATTTTGATCGCAAAGTTTATTTTGAACCAACGAATAATTACATTGCTTCCAAAGATGTGGAAAAACGGTACATGTCAAATCTCTACATCATGCATAATCATATTCCCATTCATCAAACAAATCGACTTTATTTAAAATCGTTCCAACTATATTCTGCACCATAAATATTTAAGTCCTAAAAGTCAAAAATCATCTACAACTACAACCAGCATAATCATCATCTATTTAACTTTAACCCTCTATTAAAATTACCAACTTCTCACCCACTTGCATTCTAGATTGAAATATTCTGCAACATATAAATCACTTCATCTCATTAAAACCCCTCATTTTCCCCAACATGGCAAAGCTTCGATTTGTCCCTCCAAATATGCACATCATATTGCTGTTTTTCTTTGTCTCCTCTCAAAATTTAAATCGTGACCTCCCTCCCTCTCATGGGAACTCTTCCCAAATCTTGCACATGCATCAACCACTCACCACTTGACAAGTGTCCTCATCTCATTGGCTTGTTTTTGATCCCACATTGCTCTCTCATATGCATTCTTTCAACTTGATAATCTATAAATGAGAGGCTTCATCCTTCAAGCAAATTCTTCACAATCTTTATGCAAAGTCATTCTCTTAAACTGAGAACTGATTTTGTTCATCCACTCCACAATCTTAGCATTTTCATCTCCAATCTCATACAAGGTTACTCTCTTCAATGGAGAGCTAATCTTGTCCATCTTATCATCATCATCTAAGCTTATCAATCAAGGATTGGGAAAGGGTCTCTAGCACATGTGACACCAATCCACTATGAGATGAAATTGATTCATGCTGTTTATATGCTTATTTGGTTTTTCTTGTTGTTTTAATATCTTACTTAGCATATATCTAACATGTTTCATTACCTCATAGGGATGTTGAGGATTATTTTGGTTTTAAAATGCTAACTATATGCAGATTTTCACATCCACAATATGAAGTTCACTAATCAAATGGAAATGGAAGGTCGACTCCAGAAATAGGAATCTAAGAATTTCCATATGGGAAATGCTCCATCTCACTGAAATGCATGGGTAACCATCTGTTGCATTTTCCTAGTACATATGAGCAAGAACTAAATGCATAGATCACCCAAAAAATGAAACCAAAGAATCATTAACACCAATAGTAGAAACCTCCCATAATGTGGAAAGGGAGAGCCAAGACAGGTCCACTAAGCCTACGTGTCACGAAGAAGTGCATGTAGGAGAAAGAACATTTGAATGTGCAACTAAAATTACTTGCAAATAAAAGGGTGTGTAAACTAGGGCACAGACATGAGGAAAAAATCACCAAGATTTAATGTTGTTGTGGAAGGAACACTCACTTGACAAAAGTGTGATAAAAAAAGATACTCACAATGCACCCATGATACTTTATATCATAGTGCAAGTACAAAAGGCACAATAAGATGTGCAAAACCCAAAAAATATACACCAAATTGGCACTTTATCTCACTGCATCTACAAAAGAGAAATTGCATGCAAAAGATGCTCAACAATACCCAAAATAGGACAAAATACTAAAAATACATATATAGAACAACAAAAAAAAGAAGTCATCCCATGCAAACAAGAAGTTTTCATGAGCTAAAATGTCCAAGTAACTAACTAGAATATGAAAAAAATTTAAATAAAATGTACCTAGAGAAAAATCTAGAAAAATGGCATGAATGGCCATGAAGAGCTTTGAAAGACCATCCCAACACTGCTAGAATCATGAAAAATAAAGAAATGGGTCAAAACTTGTGAGCTCGGGAGTGAAAACAACACCTCTAAATTTGACATGCTATAGAATGCACCAAAAAAATGGTGAAAATACCCACACCACTAGAAAGTTCATGGAACAAATTTTCTAATGATATCCCATTCACCAAATTTTGATACCATTCGCCCAAGTTATGGCCAAAAGAAAAAAAATGCTCCTTTAGGGCCAAAGGGGGCTAGGAGGGGGCCCTACTAGAATTTGTACCACTATCAACATGAAATCATGCTAACATCATCAAAATATTCTAAAGGATATTCTTGGTCGCTGGAAAAAAAATTTGGCCCCCAAGAAAATAGGTTTGCTGAAATATTCCTATAGGTTGATGAAATATGCTTTGAGATTCCCCTAGTAATTTCTAATGTTGAAAATTAGTAGGTCGACATCGGGAAAGGATTTTGGTAGCTGGAAAAGAAAAAATGATCTGGTCGAGAAATGTAAAGGTGTCGTCGGGGTCAAAAGAAGTTGTCAACGATGGTTTGAAAGTCGATGGCTAGCGAAGCGAGGGCCACTTGGTGGATGCATAGTGGCCATTGATAGGGTATGAGCCCCACGCCGATGGGGCCACAAGGGGTACATGCCCAATGGTGGTGCCCAAAGGTACCCCCGACCCCCACAGAAAAGCGCTTGTAGCTCTTTTGAATTTAGATCTACTTTTTTTTTTTAATTTCCAAAAAAAAAAACACATGTTGACTTGTATTTTTTTGAAATCCATGCACAATACAATCGTACAAGGGTCATATAGGCCCCTATACAATTATTTTTACCTTGAAGCTTTTGATGGTGAAATAGAGAAAATTTATAGTCAAAATTCTTCGAATTAGCCTCTTGAACACAATGGTGAGGTCCTTTTGCGTTGAAATGAACCTAAAATTTTCCTACCTCCAAAAGTTATTAAAAATAAATGAAGATTCCAAATATGAATTTTTTAACCCTAGTTGAAGAAAAACCTCAAAAAATGAGAAGGGGTTCGCTAAATCCATAGTCTAACACCATGCTAGATTTGTGAATAACACAAGACATAATCTGAGTAGGAATGATTTTTCCACAGTCCATAAGATTTAGATAAGAAAATTTTGGATTCAATTATTTCTATTTATATCAACATTTCGAATTACACTCAGTGATTTATCATTAGGAAGAGGTAAATAATGAAATAGATTGTAGAAATGGCCTTAAGAAGAGTTTAGGGAGAGGTGGGGTAAGGATCATAAAATGGAGAATGAAGGGAAATATGGTTGGAGAAGGTAGGAGAGCCAACTAGGAAGGAGAAATATTAAGGAGAAAGAGAAGAAGAGTTAACAAAAAAAAGAAAAAAGGAGAAAAGTAATAACTAAAATATTAATTCAAAATTAAAGTGTAATTGAAACAAGGAAAATAATGTTGATGGATGGAGGCCACAATGGACCTATTTTCCTTATTTCATTCAAAATGTAAGCTAAAAAATGCAAATGAAGAACAATAATCAAAAGGAAGATTTGGAATGGGGAAAACAATCTGTACCTTTCACCAAAAGTCACCTTTTGAAGCTCATTGAGGACTCATTCGCCCTATGGCGAGTGGGTCCTGGCTAGGGTTTCTAGAAAATTCTTTCTGGGTTCTCTTTTGCTAGGTTTGCACTCCCAAACTCTAGGTGTTCACTATCGAACAATCGAAAATAAATTTTTTGGAGGAGTTTCTGTGATTTGACAACTTTTCTTGCAACTTTGACAACTTCACAACTTTCTTCAATTTTTCTCTTCAAAGGATGTTCAACCTAAAATCTACAATCACACATCAAGGAGAGAAAAAATGTTGTTTGTTAGGTGAATGGGGTTTTACCTTGGTCAAACCTTGTTTTGGTAATTAAACTTTAAAATGAAATGAAACATGAAACAATGAAACCTTATTTGAACCTTGGAATACAAATCTACAAACTAGCATGAAGAGGCTTCAATGAATGTAGATCTTGATCATGAAACTTGATGTAAAATAATGCCTTTGAATGCTCAATAGATCTTAAACAATACATCACCATATTAGCTCAAACAACATGCATGATGCAATAAATTTTTGACATGATGAAAGGAATCTTGAATGCTGCAATAATCTTCTATAAATCTACCTTTGAATGCCTTGAAAATTCTCTTGAATTCTCTCTTGATCATAAAATTTTTATTAGGACTTGCTCATTTGAAAATATAGGATTCTCTCTTCAAAATCTAGGTGAAACTAAGTGAAATAACCTTGTATTTATATGTATCTTAACATTAATTCCCAAAATTTAAATATCACAAGCTGACATTGAATTGTAGATTTGAAATCATTAAAATACTACCAAAAACATATTTCTAAGGGGGGTCCTAGGTCTAAGTGAGGACCCATTCACCATAGGGTGAATGGGTCCTAGGCCACTTACCTAGGACACACATCGGTCAATGTTAAACATTATGTAAAAATAAGGTCCTAGAACTAAATGAGGACCCATTCACCCTATGACGAATGGGTCCTAAGTCACTTACCTAGGACACACATCTTCCAAAGTTAAGTGTTGTGTAATGAAATTTATGAATGTCGTGTTTCATCCCTTGGAATTTGTATTTAATTAGGCTTGGATTTGAATTAAAGGGGCCAATTAAGGAAAATTAACCTCAATTGATTAATAAATCTCTAGATTAATGTGAAAGTGTAAAGATACACCTTACAACATAAAAAACAAGGCACAAGTAAGTCCATTTTATTTAAAAGGACCCTAAACTTAATGTGAATATGTGAAACATATTACACCACCAACTAAGGAATAATTAAGGTCATTTGATTATTAATAGATTAATTTTCACGACCACCATAACTTCAATAATATTTTAATTAGCGTGCCGTATTATGATGGTTGATAACTCAATACTGGAAATATTATTGATGAGTGATGGAAACCACAGAAGGACCACTGCCACATGGCTGACGACAAAACAAATCACAAAATACAAAGACCATGCCCTGCAAAACCTTCCATGCAAGAGAGTTGCAAAACAAATATTTACTATTCTTCAACAAGTAAATATTTACTATTCTTCAACAAGTAAATATTTACAGAATGAAATAATAAAGAGAGAGAGAGAGAGAGTGCTTTATAAGAGCAACTTTATATGATAAAGGGATTAGATAATGACAAGTGTCATCATCTTGTGTGATGAGACAAAATGATCTAATAATAGCTCTTTAGTTAAAAGAAAAAAACACCCCTAAGTTTAGTTTAAGTGCATGAGAATAAATAAATTAGAATAATAATTAATTAATTAGATTAATTATTTTTTATTTAATGCATGATTACTCTAACATTGATTGTCTCTAGATAAGGAACAAACATGGTGATTGTTTGTGTATTTTGTTGCATGGTTGGAATTATGTTTAATTTGACACTTTATCCATGGCTACATCAAACATTGCTACCAATAATTTTGAACAAATAATTTGATCAATATTTTAGTGGAAATGCATAGATTTAGACCCAAATATTCTATATAAATTCTCCAGAGACACGTGTAATGTTATGTAAAATTTATTATCATAATAGAACCACATTTATTGTCATGTTCTTCGTAATGTTACATGAACCTTATTATCATAATAGAACCACATTCTTTTTCAAATACATATTGTCATGTTCTTCCCTAGAGGGATAATTAATCATTTTATAAAGATATCTTGAAAAAAAATCCTAATATGCTTTAGGTTTTCAAATTTTACATTAATTCAATTCCTCTATGACTATACAACCATTTTTTTATCTTTAAGAATTTTCTCCAACCCTCTATTGGCATACTTTCCAAATATATCATCTATTGGCATACTCTCCAAATTTATCCTCTATAATGTCCACCTCCAAATTAAATTCTATAATTCTTGTAGTACCCCTCCCCGATTTCCCCCTTTCATGATTTGGATCGTCTGATTTTACGTGTTTGGTTGTTTAATTTAAAATTGTTTGATGAAAAAGGGTTTTGATGATTTGATGCATTAAAATAAACCGTGAAAATAATAAATGCATGGAGTGGGTTTAAATAGGAAGGAAGTTCTTATTGATATACATAAACATATGTAATTCTTAAATTGTATATATAGATATTTATCTTATTATCAAATAAACATATACAATTGATATAGAATGATTAAATAAGCATTATTTAGAAATTTAGGTGGAACTATCTTTTCAATGTTATGAGTATCCACCCTTATACTAGAATTGACTAAATAACTTTAGAGATTCAAATTCTAGGGTATTTGTTGATAATCAATAAGCCTTTGTTTTAATATTTATATATGGTAATAATGGTTACTAGTTGGAAATTTTGATTGATTGTTGATTTGATCAAATTTGCACCAATTGGGAGGAGGGTGGTGGTTAAATAACAAATATAATTATTTGTATATAAATCAAAATAAATATATATATCTTATTATATATTTTTATTAGTTAAAATTGATTTGTAAACTTGCTATGTGATCTAATTAATTAGAATACTGTTACCTTAATTACTGGCAAATGTAAGTTGTGGGTGATGGATAATCTAAATTTAGCGATCACGGTTTTGTAACCACTCAGCAAGGGGGGTAAATGTAATCCTTGTTTGAAGATTCTCGGTAACTCACTCGGCAATAGTTTTTGGCCAAATTAAAAGGAGACATTCATTTGGTTATGGAAGATATATGGAGTAGTGAATATTAATGAGTTAGTTGTAACGATAGCTGGAGAGAGCTAATTAAACAAAAGATTTTGGAGTTTCTAAGGGAGATCAACCTTCCTTCTCGGAAACAATTAACCGCCCTATTCTATTTTCTTTTAGATGGGTTACAAGAAAAAGAAAAAAAAAGATATGCCTCGGAGATTTATATAATCTGGATGACAGTAATCTTTGGAGGGGAATCATTGCATGAATGTGGAGATGCGGGGGGAAGGTTTCGGGAAGAAAAGTAACTCCTTACTGTCTGCAAGAGGATTTCTGAAACAATGACATTTCATGGTGGATTGGGAATTCAAATCAATTTGAAGATCGAGCCCAAGACAACTCCGGTTCATATGGGACATAGGATTCATGTAGGCTTTTATGTGTTTTATTCTTTGAAGGGTTTACGCTGGAGTTTAATCATGTCTTGAAAAACATAAATGAGGATCTGCGTATTATGCATAAAATATGAGGGCAATCTTAATTCACTTTTTTTGTTGTTTAAGACTTCTCTTTTTCTATGCTATTTTTCTTTTATACGTTTGAGGCGTGAAGAGGGACCCTTGAACTATTCGCTTGACGGATATCATTGGTAGCATGCATGTTTGCCCGAGAGGTGTATCCCCAACGACTGCACTGGCAGCCGCTCCAAACTCATCTATTTTAAGCTCTAGTAAGGGATTCTTAGGATGTTTATGTACATATTTTATTTCTGTACCTCTTGTGCCTCTCTTTCCCAACCCTTGGGGATCTCGAATCACTTCTTTGATGTAATGTTCAATGTTTGATCCCATCTTACAATAGCCAAGATTTCAAACATTCCCTTTAAGTCATACCAGAGGAAGCAAAATGTGTATTTTCCAATCCTAGGTCGGTGCATTTATTTCACACACGTTCATTGCTGGTGTAAGCTTGTAGATTTTTCTTGTGGTACGAACAATCTCTACTTAATTCATTGAACCGAAAACCAAGGAGATAAAATACCCAAATTGTTTGAGACAAATCTTACGAATTTGACCCGGTTGTTATGATTCGGTACTTGCTTAAGATGTGAATTTATTCCTTCAACAGTGGAATGATGGAATCTCTATTTGACGATCAGGTTTAAATTCTCTCTGTTAGTTTTCGAAATATATATACATATATAGGCCGCCAATTGTGTTAGCTTGAAAAGCTTCCGGAAACCTTTATTCTCAATGTTTCGAGGGATACCAATACCCTATTTCTACGCTCCTATTTTTTGTCTCGAGCAAGGAGGATATTGTGAAGAAATGTAAACTTTTGCTTTGTACGTGATTGCATTGATTTATCGGCCTATTCTGTGCATACCTTGCAATAATCACAAACCATGAGATAACGTCTCTGTTGGACATTTTATCAAACAATTCTCATGCCTTTATCTTTTGTTAATGCACCATATGCGTTGAATGGATTGTATCAAACAATTTGCATGTTTAATCTTCCCATTAGTTGCCTATGCATTCACTTGGTCGTGCCTATATTAATATTCCTCTAACAGTTCACATATCATTCATTTTGCTCATTTATGTTTAACGTTCTTGTGTATGTCCTACAACCCATGTTCGTTATGGAATTAGGGAATCCTTGCAAGGGTTGGCTTTGTGCCTTTCAATCTTCCTGTAGATGATACTGCCCTCACCAAGCAAGGCACCCATATCATTTTCCTTGATTCGAAATTAAGTTTCATAGTACCCGTTTATAGTGCAAACCTATTGTTTTAGTTTGTTTCTTTTAGCATCACCAATATTCTCCATTGGAATATCATACCTGTTTAAATGTTAGAAATGGTTCAAACCTCTCAGAACGACTGTTATTTATTTAACCAAATCTTTACCATCCCATCTTACAATATGAAGGAAACTATATTTTTGGTATTAAAGTTGTATGATAGCATTTCTTAATTCAGACGATTATAGCTTAAGGAAAAAGTTAGAGATTTCAAAATGATACTGCTGCCTTTAAAGAGTTTTAAGAAAATGAATTATAGATTTTGTTCTTAGGAGAAAAAGATTGGTGGTATACTTAGTAGTTGGTACCGTGGAAGTAATACCTTAGATTAAATGTATGGTATAGACTTTTCTTAAGGTAATAGTAGTAAAATAAATTGTAACACTTAAATATTTGAAGAATCATGGTGCTAGAATTAACAATGCAACTAGCAATTAGGATTGTGTCTTGCTACCCAACTAATAGTTATGATAGGCATAAATTTAATAAATATATTTTTCTATAGAAAACATTTAGAGTACCACTTTAGCTTGATCATATGGATTACCTTAAATAGTTATTATGAAGCTTAAAATTATTAGAAAATAAATATATATCAGCATCTTAAGTTTTGCGTATAAATGAAGAGTATAAATGAAGAAAGAAGTTTATCTAGGATTATATTGAGACTTAAACTGTCACAAAATCCATGACTATTTCAGGTATTAGGATCAAAACATTCTATCAATTCTAGTATTGGTCCCTTAATTTTAAGAATGTATCGATATGCTCAAATATTAGTGTCAAATGTTTTCTTGAGTTTTTCTTTAGCAATACTAGTCATGTGTTGACCTTCAGACATTCAGATAGAGCTGAAAATTATCAAATATTTTACATGTATGGCTGCATCATGAATAAGCTTTAGATTTAGTTTCCCTATAGTCTGTAAGTTGTGTAGAGGATATTGTCGATTTAATACTGATAAGTGAATAGCGATTCTTGTGTTAAGAATATTAAATGAGTATTTTTAGAAATGAATAATAAATGAAATTCATATGGTATTAATATTGTGTGATTGTTTTCAATATTTAAATTTAGTAAGTAGAATTATATTTAGATTGGATATTGATTATTGACTATGAAGAAATACAAATTTTTTAATTGGATAATTAATATTAAAATGGATATTGAAATTGATATAGGTACATGAGTTGAGAAAATTAGTGTAAGTAATTGGGTCATTTTGTACATATTTTACTTGTAGGTCAAAAATTAAAATTAATTTTAAATGAAGACAAAATTTAGTATGCTTCCTATAATCAACTTTTATCAATTAATGTTTTGTTTATATTTTCCTTTAAGTCATTACATATGGGATTAGGATACCTTTTCTTAAAGAAAGGACAAAGAATTAGAATTGAAAGATATGGAAATTCCTGATTATAAGAAAACTATTGTAGTTTTATAATAATGTTTTAGCTAGTAAAAGGATATTTCTGCCATTGTGACTAGTTGTGGTGATAGAGCAATGAATTGGAAAATAGATTATCTTTGTTTGTTGATTATCCTCTTAATTGTTTAAGAGTAATGTGAGATGTGAAAATAATGCCTCTTTCGTATTGTTTAATTGATTGTTTATATCAAGTAATGTGTTTGATGAGTGGAATTTGGGTGAATAATGGTTATTGTTCAAAGTGGAAGTAATATTTTAATTAAGGAGTGTTTATGTTTGTAATGTTTTGTTTGATTGATTGCATGTGTTGGATATGTGTTGATTATTGAGAGTTTATGTTATTGTATTAGTATGGTAATGGAGATGTTGGTTGTGAATGTCCTTTATGGGAGCTTTTGTGCTAAATGGTTATTGAGAGGCTTCCAAAGGCTTGGGGAAAAGTATTTT